>JAUKPP010286751.1:0-10389 GCA_032273245.1 Phyllaplysia taylori
CCTGGCCTGCAACTGACAAAACAGGTCAGTGGACGCTCCGCCTTAAGAAGACTAAAGTCATTCAGAAACTTTCTCAACTTCCTGAGAAGCATACAGTGCAAGCCTCTACTTTTACTTCGGAAGAATATTGAGGCATTGACATCTTGTGTGAATTAACTGGATATGCATGTCTTGTTATAAACACTCTCAATCAAAACTATACTTGCTATAAACGCATTGATATACACATGTAGTGTAATCCCTTACTTTTTTACACATGTGTAAAATATCCATCACATGATCAGAGGGAAATCCAAACCCTCAATCGTCTATTGGTCGTGGGTGGTTGGCGGGCGTTCTGGTGTGGTCTGCTCCTTCTATTTCTTTATTTGTGTTGCTTTTGTCCTAATCTGCTTCCTGGCACTGATATGACCTTATAGCGCTGATAATGCCGTAAAACCTTAACTAAAGTAAACTAAACAATCTATTGATCCCATCCCTCCTCAGGTACATCTCAACCAGCACGCTGGGAGGACCGCATGCTCGAGGCCCCGACGACCTTAGCCATATCCCACCAAGATCATCAGCTCCAACCCATTCCGTTGGAGTCTGCCCCTCACCTGGGTGGACCTGTGTTGATGTACGCAGATGGACGCCATTCCCCACCGGTCCACAGTGTGCCCACGTCAGTGATCAGCAATGGGCTCCCACCTGCATACAACAGTGCTGGACACCTCACCCCACCAAAGGATCCCGCCGATTCACGGAGACCCGGAGTGGAAGATTACAGAGCTGTTGTCTCACACAACTCCCTTGTCACGGATGATGAATCTCAGAACTTTGAACGCAGACCATCTCTGTCACTGAGCGCAAGATATGAACTCAACCACCATGTGACTCTACCTGCGAGAGCTACTTTCGATTCCTCATCCTGGCTCACCGTGGACTCCTCGATAAGGTTATCCAGGGAAAGCTCGCACCGTCCCATCATGTGCCACAGCGGTGTAGATATTCCACTCAAGGAACGCCTCCTCCCCGAGCCCGTCTACTCAGACAAGCGACCCCCAGGTCTTGCGTTGGCACCCCATCAGCAGCTGATGACGTCTGTGAGCAACTCGAACCTGGGCATCCTGGAGGAAAGTCGTGCCCTCTCCCTGCCAGACGCAAGCTCCGGCCTGTCTGCCTACAGCAAATCTAACGATCTTCAGCCTGTCATTCCTTTGAGCAAATCTCAAGACTTGAGCAGACGGTTGGCGATTTGCTCAGATGTGGATCATCTGTCGGACAGAGGTGTCTCAAGTCTTCAGGGACATCACTTGTTCCAGGGAGGAAACTCTTTCCCTGATACCCACGCCATGAATCTATCAATTTGCAACATGCGAGGGCTCGAACTGAGTGGTGTGCCTCGTACGGATGGCCCTCCACCTCCCCGGCCCCTACCAGACACAATCAACTCATCTGTGTCACTTCACGACACCCACTCTCTCGCCACATTGCCCCTGCAGGATTCACTCCCTCGATCTCCAGGATATGCCTCATTGTCCATGCTGGCACATCGAGATTTCGTTCCCTCCCTCAACACTTCAAATTCCTTGGCCCTCTCCGCCTCCCTCTTCTCATCCTCTCCTCCAAGAGTCCTCTCCAATGGCCTTATTTATCCACCTATCCACCACCACCAAAGCCCGTCGCAACTGCTCGTATCAGCAGAGGGAAACACTTATGAAATGCTCGGTGTCACCTCCAGTTCAGATGAGCGCAAGATTGAGAGCCTGGACCAGCCCAGATCTTTGACTGACGGGAAATACTTCAAAAGAAGACTCTCTAGAAGCTTGGAGGACAAAAACTTTGAGACTCTTCCTCCAGTGTATCGGATGAACGATGGCTCGTATGAACCTTCACCTCATCATTATGCTGACAAATTTAATGGGCGACAGTCGCCTCAACGTAATCCTCGCATTGAAAAACCATTTCCAGTGTCGGCTCTCCATCTGGTGGATAGGAAAACGTTGATGGACATGGACGCACTAAATGGCTCTACTCTGAGACATGAGCTGCCACACTACCCCATGACTTCATCTGTATCCTCATCAGTGTCACCACCAGAGGGCAGGTCAGAGTCTTCTCATTCTCCACTCAGTCGCAGAGGAAGTGAAGAGCACACAGAACAGTTCAGTGTGTGGCGGCCATATTGAAGGAACAGATCTTTTCTTCTGGGTGCTAGAACTTGTGAACCGTTGAGAGGCAAAAATAAAAGGAAAACAATGCTGGTTAAGATGCAGGCTTGAAAGATATATGGCATATTCCTTATGGAGGAAATAATCCTAGTACCATCGACAAGTTTGAAAGATTTCATGCTTTTCGTATTAACTATGACAATATTTTGTTGAAAGTTATTCTCGGAATGCCAGTATTGCTCACCTGACCAACAACGTCAGGATATTCTTTCCAACACGTACCAAAGCACTGATGTACACATGACTTATACTACATTCAACAATTGTCCGTGATTGCTCATGTTCTTTGTCCATCAATACAGCATCATCGTTATGAAACAAATATTTCGCAAAGAGGTGAATGTCATGAAGAATATAATGGACTATTCGCCCCTATGTAATAGCCCCAACGATTTCATGAGCTTGAGTTCACAAACGCCTAGTTGTATGTGTGTTTTATAGTTAAGGTTTTAAGCTGTACAAAGAGAAAAATTCGTAAGTAAAGATCTGTTTTGTTGGAGGCCATACATCATTGGAGACAGTACATGTATTTAGCTTTGTAGCCTACAATGCAGTACCAATAGTGGAATAGATTCTATTTATTTATTTATTTGTTATTGATTTTGTTTAGGACACTCTTATACAGGTGCTCAAAGTCCGTACTCTAGACGCATACCATGGGTACAACATGCTCCTAGCTGCAATATACTTATGTTGAAAAACCAGTGGATGAACGTTAGATGGACAACATTCAAATATAAGGTACACAGACTCTCAATGGCAGTGATATTTTTGGGGGAGTTTTGTTGACAAAGCTCATTTTACAATGCACATTTTACTTTGGTTAGGGGAGAATGTCATGGCACAAAAGTATCTCATTTTACTTTACCAGAAAGTAGGAAGCCTGTATGAAGCTATGTTGCTGTGCTCACACATTTCCTCCATATGCCCAACTTATACAGAATGTATAAAGTTTTCAGTTTGGATGACAATGACAAGTATTAGTATTACTTCATGCATGTTAGAGGGTCAGAATTGTTTGACCTGTGGTGTCTTTTCATTTGGTCACCTTTGCCATACTGGATACCACCACTACAGTGGTATATAATTTAGATCCAAAGGATGCAAATTGATGAAGCTTTTAGTAGCTTTTAGTGTATTTCTGACCACACGTGAAATGATGAAAGTCAGCTTATACACACCCATGTTATCTCACAAACTCGCTTTGCTCTTAAACACTTATTACACTTTGCAAATTTTGTAAGTGAGACGGATATATTTCATCCATTCCGACACGACAGTTTCCATTTCTCTCTTCCATTTTCATGTAGTTTTAGGTTTTTCTTTCATGATGGTTAATTGCTTGTATTGTGGTTTGTTTGTTTGTTTGCTTTTGAGTTAGCTCTTGATTTTTTTTTTTAGAAAAGCAGTTGCATCTTTTGTTTAACTCGACGTATATGTTTACTATTGTGTTTTCTGTTGTTAACATTAACACTTGTTTTTCAAGAATTGTTAGATGATTATATCTACTTTTCTTCAGTCAACAAACGACTAATGTCTCAAAGTGTGACAAGGCAATGTATCGGGTATTGTCTTTGAAACCTGACGTAATACATTTGTGTCAGGTGTTTTTCGTTAGTGTTATGTTTACAAGTTTACTACATTTCATTTCTGTATGTGTATTTATCAAATGCATTACATATCTACTGACAATAAATCAAACTTGTCATGGCTTATGACTTATATATATGCTCATGCATATGACAATGATTTAAGGAAGTTCTTTTTCTTCAGATTTTGTTGACCAATTATACATGCACAATAATCAGATAGAAATTCCAATTCCAAGACGTGTCATGCGGCAATTGTGTTGCATCAGTCCTTTTAATATAAATTAAAAGAAAACATCACATGACGAAAGTGTGTGCTTTAGTGGAGCATGCCTGTGTGTGGCTCGTGTTTAGACAGAGACTATTGTACTGTATTTCTGAGTGAAAAGATTTATTAACATAAAAATACTTTGTTGTGCATATACTTTAGTATTACATAGATACTCTTGGATTATAATATGTTGTATACTTTCTGATCATACACACTGTATATTCTGTGTTATCATACATGTATAAGGCTACTGTGTGATCATACACTGTGTGATTATACATACAATGCATGATATGATCATACAAATATATCGTGTGGATGATCCTATGGTCACAATTATTCCCATTTTAAACGATAACTTTTATAGAGGTTTTAATTAATGACACGTATGTTTTCGCCATCTATTTGTGTTCACTCGAGAGAAGCTTTGTACTGTCCGTCCGATTTGGTCCAAACGTCAAAATATTCAAATGTGTATGGAAATACTATTACTTGTAGCATGTTTATCCATGTTGGCTTAATGTTTTGTTACATGGTTTTCATTGACCTCACTTCAATTGTCACATTTCGTGAAAAGAGTTTCACATTATTTTATTTTTTTTGCCGTAGTGATCAAACCCCTTTCTACTGGTTTATTCACATGTATGCCCACCTCATAAAGTGTACATATAAAGATATCAGGAGCTGTTAGAAATATTATTGTCTTATTGGATGACCAATAAACAAAAGTGTTCAAAATATACACATGCGTCACTTTGTTTAAAATATATTCTGATTTTTTTTTACTGTACTTACGTACCTAGAAGTAGCTCGTCTGTTGCTATTTAATTTAGGGTGTCAAGATTGGGTTTTGAAGAAAATGAGCAAACCTGACCTTCTAAAAAAGGACTGCAGAAATATGCAGTAAGCCTAACCTGAGTCTGTGTTGAGATGGTTGTGCTCTTCACCTACCACACAGAAATGTGAATGTTTGAGGCCCGTGTGGGTCAGTTGTTTTTCTCTCATTGAGTGTGGCCACAACCAAGCCGGCCTCCCATTGAAACTGCTTTTCTTGGCCGCGCTTCGATTGCACCGTGAGCATTGTTGACATGGGTTAAGTCACGAGGACGCCCGCTACGCTTCGATGCTTATCTCATAAACCTTATGAAATCTGTTGTCTCTCTTAGCCAACCCCTTAAATGACCTTATCGTGTTGCAAGGGGTGTAGAATCAAAGCAAACAGCTTTAGACCTGCTAAATCTGAGGGTGAAGGGTGGGAATGTAGAAAAAATGATCCGATTCTGCAAATAATCATTGACTACTCATCAGAAACTGAGCCTCTTTCGTTCCGTTTCATTGATACCTCGACATCGATAGTGAAAATTTGTTGTCATAAAAACTTCAATTCAAGCCACCCTTTCTGATAGATAATTCGTACTCATTAGAAATTGTTTTGGCTATCTCCGATTTTAATCTAAGCGCCATATAGTCAGTGAATCTGCCCTATGTTTGCGCATCTATAAATCGTCAAAATTTGTTACGACCGCACAAAACATAAGTGGATTCTCATCTCAAACTATTCTTCTTTCGTTGCTTTTCATTGATACCTCCATAGTGACACATTCTGGGCCATTTTTTCTCATTCTTATCTCGTACCCCAAGCCGTCCTTTCTGATACGTGTCTATTTTCACGTAGCTATAACTCTTAAAATATTGATTCCATGTCGCAAAAGTCATCGAGTAATAATCAGAACCTGAGCCTCTTTCATTCTGCTCCATTGATAACTCTATACTAACGACCTTTTGACCAATTATTCTCCCTCAAAACTCGAAAATATGTTGTCCCAAGTCAAGTTTTCTCTTTGATTATTCGTTTGAAAGTGTCTCTGTGTTCTCTCTGTGCCTTGATAATCCGGCAATCGTTGATTTGGGGTAATCTTTGCACATCCATAACTCGTTAAAAAAAGGACCCCATCTCGCAAATAATCAGGGATTAATCATCGAGTAATCGCGAGGAACTGTGATTACTCCATAGTAACGAATTTTGGACCATCTTTGCCCATGATAAAATCGAAAATTTTCTATCCTAAGTCATACTTTCTCTTTGATTATTCGTTTGAAAGTGTCTCTGTGTTCTCTCTGTACTTTGATAATCCGACAATCGTTGATTTTGGACTACCTTTGCGCGCTCAGAATTGGTAAAAAAAAAATGGTCCAGAATGTGTCACTTTGGAGGTGTCAATGGAACGCAATGAAAGAATGCAAAATATGTGGTCCACATCACGTCACTATAGAGGTATCAATGAATCAGAACCAAAGAAAAGAGACCCAGTTTTTGATGAGTAGTCAATGATTATTTTCAAGATGGAATATATTTTCAATAGAGTTATGGACGCGAAAATGTAACCCGAAATCAACGATTGTCGGATTATCAAGGTACAGAGAGAACACAGAGACACTTTCAAATGAAGAATCAAAGAGAAAGCATGATTTGGAATGAACTTTTTACTACAGAGATTGTTTTTTTTTCATATTGATCCATTTTAAACTGAAATAATTCTAAAACGGTAGTAGATAAAAGTAAACGGGTTTCTGCACACCATTTAAGTTTTGTCTGAGGGAAACTTGGTAAAATTATGTTGATAGAGACGGCATTTTTAAAATGAGTCAACGGAACAAGGCCCGTTTTAGATCATGGCGTCAAAAGTGCGCACTGGTACACCTAAAAGAAGGACTGCTAGAAAACATCGTTCGGCAATGGAAAGATTGTTAAAACTGTTTTCAAAACAGGAATGTAACTGTCCACCAAGCTCTGGCTTCATATTTCACGATAAAAAATTTTTGTGTTTTTATCGTTTGGCGTTGGAAAGGGATGGGTCTCTGGTGGTATCAAATTAACGAAGTCGTCTTTTTCATTGATCGGGCACCATGCACTTTGCAAATTCAGTTCTTACTATCTTTGTTGTCATAGCAATTAACATAACCAGTTTCTACCAAATTTTTATACCAAGTTCTGACTGAGTTTTGGATGCTTCTTTTCTCGCTGTGCAGAGTTGTAATTTTCTCAGGGTTGCAGGTGCGCGATCTGCTTTGTAAACGCACACGACGCACTTGGTAAATGGCAGATTAGCGTCATTTCTGGGCACTAAAAATCGGGGCCTGTTCGCAAAAACTGGCGCTGTCGAGCACTGGGCTCTTGGATTTGGTTGATTTTGATACCAGAAAACGTAAATGGATGAGGATTAATCGGCAAAAAACCAGAATGTTTCTATCTCTTACCGTCTTTGGGGTATTTTAGTTTAAAATCTACCAATATAAAAAAAAAATACCCTGTAGTTTCAGAAGAACAAACATGATCTAGAGTTCGTTACCATGGAGTTATGAATGAAACGGAACGAAAGAAGCATAGTTTCTGGCGATTACTAGATGATTAATCACTGATTACTTGTGATTGTGAGATCGGAACATGTTTTAACGAGTTGTGGGAGGGAAAGGATAACCCCAAATATACGATTGCCGGATTATGAAGGTGCATGGAGAACACAGAGACACTTTCAAACAAATAATCACAGAGAAAGTATTACTTTTCGATGAAATATTTTAAAGAGTTTTTAGTGAGTAAAATTGGGCAAAAATGTATTACTATCGAGTTATCAATGAAACGTGACGAAAGAGGCACAGGTTCTGGTGATTTTCGAGATGGAATCAATTTTTTTTACGAGTTATAGATGCGCGAAAATAGACCAGAATCAGTGTATACAGCTTGGGGTACGAGATAAGAATGGGAAAAAAAATGGTCCAGTCAGTGTCACTATGGAGGTATCAATGAAACGCAATGAATGAGGAACAGTTTGTGATGAGTGATCTATGATTATTTTTATTTATCATAGGGCCTTGTGTTTAGATTTCTATTTCATACCATTGCCCTTCCGTTCCTCAACCCTGAATCTGTGTCCAAACTAAGTTACACAAAAAGAGAAACAGTTACTGGCCTCAACTAAAATGTGTTCCTTTTACAAAGTTTGATGTGTGATTATGGAGCACAGTCGTCATCGACCATGTAAAATGAAGTCGCATAATTTTCACCTTGCAAGAATTTGGTTATACATCTTAACAGGACAGGGCTGATTGGTTTAGTTTGGTTACCAGTTTTACGCCCCCTGCAACACTGTAAGGTCATTTAAGAGAAGGGCTACTTCGACCCTCAGTGTCAACTCGGACTGACAGGGGGAATATCCCAGAAGAAGAAACCCAGATCGTCCGCCACCGGGGATCGAACTCGGGTCTTCCGCAATTCAGGCGAAGAGCCTAACTATTACACCACAGCGCCGGTGGACAGGGCTGAGCCCATGATTGGAAAGTGGACAAAAAAGAAAAAGGAGACAACGCCATTTTTGAAAATCGCCTGCAATGATAAATGATATAATAAAAAAAATAGTCTAGACTTTTTTGGTTTGCTTGAGTACCAGTTTTACGTCCCATGCAACATTGTGAGGTCATTTAAAAGACGGTCTACTTCGGTCTTGCCCGTTAGGGCCAACCTTGGGCTGAGAGAGGGAAAGTCCCAAAAGAAAAAAAACCCCACCCAGATCGCCAACAAGAGGGATCGAATTCGGGTCTTTCACAAGCCTAGATCTAGATCTAGATGGCTTATGAGCTCAGTGAAGTCTTGAGCTATGCCCACATTTTTATGAGATGAATATGGGATAGTTTGCGCTTTATCTAGTTAGTTGAAGTCACAGTATTGCTTCGAAAAAATCTGGAGATATCACAACACAACGTTAAGCCATAGAGGTACTACTGGTCCTGGAGAGCTGACTAGGTATAGCGTGCATTGTTTTTATTTCGCTCTCCGTCACCACCACCTCTTCCCCCCTCCCGGCGTGCTTGGCGAGGGCGAGGACGATAGCTGGCTGAGAGGCAGGGTTGTCAATTTGGCCTTTTTGGGGCAAAATTAAAGAAATATGGCCTCTTTGAAAACCCCCTGGCCTTGAGGAAATGTAGCTGGCCGTCTGGCCATTCTTTTTAGCCTTCTGGTTTTATTTTCTTCAAATAAACAACATTTACAGCAAAAAAGCAGCTTATTTCAAATTGGTTTGATTTCACATTCAAATCAGACTGACAAAATGACTAGGCACACTTGGAAGGACGAAAAAGCTGAAACAGATGCTACTATCTAAGGAGCAACAAGTCGCCTAAGGTAAGATTGCAACGGTTTTTTTTAAGACTGCAGATTTGTTTTGATAACAGAAAATGTTGATTTTATTCTCCAAGCTTAATGTTATGAATAAAGTACATACAGCCCACTAGTGGTCGAAATATTTGGGCCGTAAATTGGCCTTTTTTTTAAAGAGTTATTTGGCAGCAAAGGGTCCCAAAGACTTGGCTGGCAACCCTGCTGAGATCAGTGAGATGTGCTTGGCGAAGACGAGGACGAGAGCTGAGGGGCGGTGAGGGAGAAGGGAGAACATGTCATGGCCAGTGCACTTTTTCCCTCTTCATATCCATCGCTTCGGTTCGCCTGAACCAAAGAGGGTCGACGTTTGACCATCTTGAACATAGGAAAATATCGATTCTACCTACAACGGAGATTTTGTCATGCCGGCGCTCTGGTAGTGAACCTCTTTGCTCTGAGCTCACAGTGTGTGTTGATCGAGGTGACGTCACAACCGAACTTCGTTCACCTAGCACGAGAAAGTGTGCCGGCGGCAACTGTGCTCTTGGACCATGCGGTTAGTAATTTTTCTTTTCTTTGTTCCTCTTTTTTGGTCTTTTCAAGCGTGGCATTTGAAGGAGAAAAACGTGTTTTGCACTGACAGGGGCGCTTGGAGACTTTTGAGTGAGTTTTAGACTATTTAGAGCATAATTATAACTTTTAAAAAGTGTGTTGTGACTGAAATTGGGTTATATTATCTAATCTAGAATCTAGATCTAGAATATCTAGATCTAGATCTAGATTAGATCTAGCTAGATCTAGATCTAGATCTAGAATCACAGATCTAGATCTAGATCTAGATCTAGAATCACATATCTAGAATCACATCTGGATCTCAATTTCGATTCTTCTTGCGGATGATCTGCACTTTTCTGCTCGCATTCGTTGTTCTCACCTGTGTTTGCCTTGGCAAGCAGGGTCAAAGAAGCCCATCTCTTAAATGACCTTATGATAGTGCTGCAAGGAACGTAAAAGCAAAACCAAACCCAACAAGTATTGATCGCAATATTAAGAATCGTGTCTTGATCAATCGGAGTGGGGAGTGGTGTGTGTGTGTGTGTGTGTGTGTGTGTGTGTGTGTGTGTGTGTGTGTGTGTGTGTGTGTGTTTCCAAGTGATCGGC
>JAUKPP010286762.1:0-10388 GCA_032273245.1 Phyllaplysia taylori
AATTCTGAATTGTAACATAAAGATGCTGTGTTTCCTTCCAGTCTCACGCTTTGTTCACTCTTCTTCGATACCCGGACCTGACTTTAACGAACGAAACTACAAGATCACCGACTTGTGCCCTTTTGCTGCTGATAATTGTGGTTTTGACGTTGACAGATCGGATCAGAGGGTGGGAAGGGGGTGGTTTGGGGTGGGGTGGGGTACAAGAGCCCCTAATCCCCTTTTATTTAGGACCTGCTCCTCCTCTCAATTTTGTTGTGAACATGCCCCAACTCTTGCTCTCTTTTATTTCCTAGTCTTGGGGCTGGGTGTGAGGGGGTGCGTAATTTTGTTGTTGGTTGTTTTGAAAAAAAGAAAACAACAACAGTAGCGAATTAGGGCTTGCTGCTGGTAATTCTAGTTCTGGTGTTTGACAGATCAGCAAGGACAAGAGAAATCCCCCCCCCCCCCCCCCCCCGAATTTCCTTCCTTTCTCCTTCTACAAACTACAAGATCACCCAAAAGATTACTACGACAGCGATCGCAGTAAAGAAAGAGTGGAGAAAATAACAACATATTTACTTATCTAAAACTAGACCCTACATCTGGAAGACCAGATCTAAGTCTAGATCTAGTCTAGTTACTTCATTAGGCAGTGTCCTGGAAGGTAGAATGTGCTGTCAACTGTGCCACTATTCCCTACTCTCTCGCTTGGCTTTGGCTTATTTTAATATTTTGCTTGTTGAGAAAACGAAAGTAAAAATTAATTATTTTTCCCAGATTTTGTAAAAAGCTAATTTTCTGGCAGCCTAACCTCAAAGCGAATATTAAAACCACCAGGTGCTACTAACCAAATTCAGGATCAAGATTACTCTATCGTTAGCAACTAGAACTGGCAGTCTTCTTTAAAATGACTATGAGTCCAATTTAATAAAGCAAAACAGAGCATAGACATTGGCCTAAATTTATGAATCAAGAGCAAAACTATCAGAAGAGACAACAATCTGGATCGACCTAAAGTGCAGAGCCGGAAGTTAGACTACAATATACGACAACGCACTAAAAAGCGTAAAACTTATTTTAGACTGTTATACAAACAAACATCCTTTTTCCTCTGCAGTCTGCAGCCAGGTCGAGCAAGTGAAGTTATGGGGTAGACTACTACCTCTAAATCTCTAGATCTATCTAGATCAAGCAACTCAAGATTCCTATCGTAATACACGCAGAACCTTAGATTTGGGTTAAATCTTCAGGTGAGGACAAACACTCTACTAAGACATATTCATAATTTTCCCCTAGACTCCTACTCCTAGACACAATAATCATAATAAATGGCAGTGGCAGTGGGGTAGTGTGCCCTCTGGCCTGAGTCGGAGTCTGACTCTGCTGACTAAGAAGACTAAGACTATATAATAATAAGAGAATTAGAGAGCAAGCACAAATTGATGGTAGGATAATGATAATGCATGGCTATTGAAGTGTACGCTTGAAAAAAGTCATTAAAGTTAAAGCAAAACAAGTGTGTGTCTACTGTTTGTAGAGATGAGGATGATCCTTCTTTTTTTCAGGGCAGTGAACATATATTGGCTGTGGCTATACGTCGGTCTATAGTCTGTTCGTCTATTCCTCGGTCCCCCACATATTTGTATCGGCAACGAGAATAAATAAGAATGATTTGACACCCAACTTTTTCCGACAGTACTAATTCTTAAACGGAGAGGCGCACTAGATCTACATGTATGTACTTGTGACAGTTGAACAATTAATTTTGGTTGCTTAGACTTAGACAGCTTTTGTGCCCCTAATGGCTCTAACGGCAAGAGGGCCTCAAAAGGCTAAGAAGTTAAAGGTAACATGGTATGTCCCAAGGAGATTAGTGTAGATTATAATAAAAATCGGGAGCATAGGCTAAGGTCTAGAGTCTAGATATGTACCTAGAATGCCTTCATTCATGAACAATAGTCTTTGCCTTAGAAGGTCCCACTGCTTTTGGTCCCAGTTTGCATTAGTTCTCACAGTTTTAGGAAAAAAGAATTTTTACGTGTAAAAGTCACCCCTCTAATGTCCCGCTTTGAAAGGACTAAGGTGCCTAAGGTCCCGCATTTCAGAAAATAATTTACTAAAGAGAAAACCTGGGTGCACCACTATCACTGTTCACATAACTGTCCTTGACGTAACTAGTCATCCACACTCATGGTCAATATAAGATCTCTGTTGTTAAGCTCAGTGAGGAGGGGGGTAGGCTACAATATCTGCCCGGACGGGATCACTCCAAGGTGTGAAATGGTCCATGCCGAGATTTCCCAAGTCTTGCCTTGATGGTTCAGCCAGGGTCCCGCTCACCTGAGATCCTGCGGTTTCATTGCTCCCAAGGACCGGGACCTTTTAGGCGTAGACTACTGTATTGCTTATAATTTGTGATCTTTTATAAATTTTGTTTGGATTAAGAGATGACATAGGAACTCAAGATTTAAAATCTAGGCATATATCGTCAAGTGGTACTTCATTAAAAAAGCATTAATGAACCAAATTTTTTGTCGTTCACTTTCAGTTCCAGTGTCTAGCCAACTTGAACAATCATCAGCCATGGGGACTGGGGGCTCTTTTATGCGCTCCCATGATGATGAGGACATTTTGGGCTCTGATTTAGAGGGCACCAATGGGGTAATGAAGAGAATCCCCATTGAAATTAAGCCAAGAGGAAAACTTGGTCTGCGCAGTGTCGGCTCATTGGGACGAAGTAAGCCGAAAGGAGGAAGCCTCAGGTGAGCCTATATTTTAAAATGTTAATTTATTCAATTTGATGCGCAAGATTTACGTTTCATTACACCAGTGCATCTCAATTCAGAGTTTTAAAAAAGTGAATATTAAATCTAGGAACAAGAAATGTGGTATTTAGATCTTATCTTTCAAATATTTTTTGGTGTTCAGTCGATATAATTACAATGATTTAAAAATAATATTTGGACTTCATGGAGTTAGTGGAGGGAAAAGGTAGTTTTCAATACTTTCCAACAAAAAAAAAAAAAAGGGTCAGACTTAGGTTTCTCCATGTGCTATGTTTTTGTGAGGTTTACTAGTAAGGTTAACAACTTAGGTTCCTGATTGGGTAAAGAACTACTTTTTAATTGGGAGGAGAGTTACCTAGCCATTATGTGCATGTTGATAATAGCCTTGTTCATGTCAAATTGCATTTCCTGTATCAGGTCTGCTCTGTCAATGGACCTAGAGAATCCTGAGGTTGAGCGAATACGTAAAGATTTCGAGATGTATAGACTCAACAAGGACAATGAAATCACAAACATGCAGAAAAAAGAGCAGAAGCTGGAGACTGAGAACAAAAGGCTGAGAGCAGAGTTGTTGGCCCTCCAGAAGACTTGCACTCGCATGAGGGCTGAGAGAGATGCAGCTTTGGAGGCTGAACAGGAAGCACTTGCCCGCGCATCTGTGTTTGAGTCAGAACGGGACAAAGTTCAAAGGCAGTTTAAGGTGATACAACATTTTGCATCCACTTCATGTACGTTTTCATAGGGAACATTTTCTGAGTTATATTACAAGTGTAAGGAGGATGCCAGCAACATGTCGTGTCTTACTTATTCTTGTCAACGCCACTTTGATACATGTCTGACTTCAAGAGTTCCGCCCTCAATGTAGCAACATCATTCTTAATTGTAATTGCACACAGTTTAGGAAAGTGGGCAAGATTGCAAATATGTGTCATATCTCATTTTTTGTGATTTAAATGTTACCCACAACCACAATTCTCAAAGATTTTTCTTTTCCTATTTTCATGTAATTTTTTCTGAAAAAGAAAACATGTAATTTTCTAGTAAATTGGACTAGGAGTGAAGGGGAAATGGATATATTGATAGAAATATACAACGCCCTAATTTCAGAGAAATGGGGTTATATTTTCCTCATTTTTGAAAAACAGAATGTCGAGATATGATTTCTAAGACATAATTGAAATTTTGTTTTCCTTTACAGTTGTTCAGAGAAACAAAGGAGAGTGAAATCCAAAACTTACTGCGTGCAAAACAAGAACTTGAAAATCGTTTGTCTAAACTGGCATATGCTGGCCATGCACCAGAGGACAATGACTCACAGAGACCTGGGATTGTTGATCTTGGTATGGAATAGTGAAATACCTATTTACAAATGATACAGGTCCATACCTTCATTTTCTAAAAATGCATTACTATTATTTTAATAGTTTTGTCTTAATCATGATAATGTTTTGACATATTCAGTTTGTTGCATTTATATACAAAACATAAATGTTGGTGCAAATACATGTCTGAGGAGACTAATTATCATTTTAAAATTTCGTTGATTAAAATGCAATAATAAGGTAAGAACAATACATATGCAAAAACTAGAAATCTCTGTAGCTTGTAACCTTGCTAGCAGTATTGACCTATCTTTGATTTCGATTAAAATCGTTTGAGGAATGAAAATGAAAGTAGTAAATCTAGTAATGTAGTCTGTTCGGTTGTCATGGCAACTTTGCCTTTTTGTTTCCTACCAGCGCTCAGATACTGTTGATGTTTTCATACCACATTGTTATTTCGAAGGGAACTCTCATCCTGGAGACTGGTGGACCACACTGGAAAGTGAACCATCACTAGGATCCACAGTGCAGTTGCATCAGCCAGCTTTCCTGAAAGGTCCGGAGTTTGCTTCTGCCTCTTTGGATATGGATGGACCATTCATCAATGTGAACAAGGGTGAGTAATACTACTAGTAATATAATTCATTGTATGTGGGGTATTAAGTATTTTTCAAATACTGAAGCTGGTAATTCCTTTCTTACTTATACATTATCTAGTCTGGTATAGGAAAAATTTTGCCTGTTGAAGTCTACCCCCGTCTTATACACGAAGTATTTTTCAGTAATGAAGAATATTTGATCGCCAATACAAGGTTGACGAACTTGTGAAAGTGGTGTATTGAAACTACCTGTCATCACATTGATCTTTGTTGGATCGTTGCTGCTTGGAGTAAAATACCCACAGACATGGGGATCAGATCATTTAGAATATGAGGAATTTGTGATAATCTTGGTAGAATTTTTCCCTTATATTTGAAGGAATGCACAAATAGAAACTTGATTCTTGATCTTTCTGAAGTCTAGCCCACGTATTATAATAAATACACAAGATATAAAAAAAGAGCCCCACTTGCAAGGGTCGTAGTTTATGAGTCATCATACACACGAGTATACACGGTATGATGGTATGCGTGCGTAGGAAATAAGCCGGTAGTGCCTTTAATGCTTCTCTTAGAAATGTTTGATTTCACACTATTCTTCAAAAGGGCATGAGTTCACGAGCTCACTCCTGTTCAGTGCATCATCTTTACCGTTTTAGATGTCCTTATTTAGAGGATAAATCCTGTTTTATATCAGTTTATCCAGGCTCAAAAAGTGGTGAATTTTTTTTGTAAATCATTTGTAATTCTTTTTTAGTTTTTGTTGAATCGTAATTTATTAGTGTTTAGTAGCTTAGATAAAAGGAATTGTCAAGATAATTTTCTTTTTAGTTGAACTGGCTTTTATTTCTTACTTAAATTTGCAGCCCATTGAATTGAAACAGAATCATCCATTGTTTGCAGTAGAGAGTGGTGATGAGTAATATCTGTTGCTATCTCAGAGGACTGGAACTTGACAGTTGTCAACACCTGGCGAGTATTCCCGTCAGTACCACCACATGCGGCCAGTCATACCATACGTGTGTTTGTCACGGTGTCCCCAGACCTGAATGCAGAGTTTGACAAATTCATGGAGGTTGGTCTGTGGAATGGATGTGGATTAAGAGGGACTGTGTGAAAGTATTTTATACAGTGTGATTTTGTTCATATTTACTGGTCAGGCTAATTTTATCGTTTTACATTTTTCTTTATTAAGCAAAGAGAGTCTTGTTAATATGTTATTCTTATTGGTATATTTTTTATTTTACTGCCCTTTTTTTCTGACGGAATTGATCTCATAGTTAAATTTTAAATAAAAAGGTTGGCAAATAAATTTACAAAGTCTTTTAAGTTTTGCCACCAAATGGTTGACATATTTTCTGTGTTGCCCATCATGATGATATATTTAGAGCTGACAGTCACACCCAAATACGTACCTTGCATATTTGATTTAGAATGGCATTTGTTATGAGTACATGGGTATTTCTACAAACTCTCTACTTTGCTCCTCCTCCTTACCAGGACCATGCAACTCGCCTCCGTGAACTCTGCAGCACAGAGGGGAGAGATCTAACTTTGGTTTACTTGCCCAGTCAAACATCTCAGGCAGACGCAGGGGTAAGTTGTCCACCAGTTTGTCATGTCGGTCAGTCCTCTTCAATCTTGTATCAATAACAGCTCTGTAAAGACTTAAATGCCGACTCATGCTTTCGTCTCCAGCAGTCTCTAACCCCATTTCATCAGCTTTGGTTTTAAATCAAGGTTACTGGTCCATATATTTTGGATCTTCTTGGCTTTTTTTACATTGTTTAATGACATTTTATGGCTATTTCCTGAGAGTGTATTCCTTCATGTATTTGACAAAACATGACCATAACTGGATGTCATGAAAGTCTATATGAATTATTTACTAGACTTTGGAATTCGCAATAGACTCAATGATGGATCAGTAGTTTATCTTAAAATCTTGAAAATAGTGGAGTAGAAATGAAGAAGTTTTGTTGCTCAAGATGTTCTGTCTGATACCCCCCACAGGACTTGGAGATGGAGTCAAAAATCCGCAAACTACAGGTGGACCTGTCTGTGATATTTGTTGCATTTCTGGGCAACACACTACACAAGTAGGTCTCCCCTGAAATTGCCTTTTTAGCTTATTGTTGCCACGCTTTGATTGGTGCTTTTGTGATTCTTCCTGAATTTGATTTTCATACTCAGCGTGATAAATCTTGCCTCAGATTGTTTTAAGTATGGAGAACTTGGAAACTGTTTACGCATTGTGAGGGTGACAAGAATTTGATCTTGAGATAGGAAACCTTTAAAAAGAAGATAAAGGCATTCGTTTGAAATCTTTTTCAACTTTTGCCATCAGGAGGCTACACAATTTCGTGTTCAAGTTAATTTGTAGTTTGCATGGGTTTTTTTAGAGAGCGGTATCAAACAAACAAATATTACACATCTCTTCATTTGACCAAGGATTTTAGAATTGCTATGTTGATTGCGCACTTGTGCTTTCAATACGGTTTTATCTTTTACTCCAGTACATCTCTCTTTAATTAAGTGAAGTACATGGCGGAACAGTTATAGCATTCTGTTTCATCTTCTGTATTCAGATTTAGGGATTCTGAATAGTAAGTTAACACATCTTCAGAACAAATTTTCAGAAACTTAATTCATATGAAAAAGTTGTTGAGTGTGTATAATCAGTCTACATTTTAGTCAAATTCTTTTTCTTTTCAGTATTGAAGTTGAGCATTTCAAGTTCATGGTTACTTGTCGGTACGAACAAAAAAATGGAGTTGATGGGAGGGGGCTGGTGTTTTTGGTTTTGCCCATTTTTCTTTTCAACATTGTCTACTATATTGGTATTATCTTACATGTTAGTATCACAAACAAATCTTGCCTGAATTCCAGATTCACCTCTACTATATTGGTATTATCTTACATGTTAGTATCACAAACAAATCTTGCCTGAATTCCAGATTCACCACAACAGAGATCAAACAAGCTCACCTTGATCACCTGTGCAGTAAAACATCCATTGTTCTCATGTCGGAAACATCAGATAGCAAAGGGTAAGAGAAACTTTTTAGCTTGCAAGATTAGTTTGCAAAGTTGTTTTATGGAGAGACTGCTTGTCTCAAAATGTAAATAGTGATAATTGATGGCATTATATCACACATCCCCTTTTGAAAGTATGCTCTATGTGCTTCACAATTTATCATGAAAAACATAAAACGCAATGAAAAAAGAAAATGGTTGAAAAACTCTTGGTTTTGATTACTGTCTGTGTAATTGAAAGGGACAAGAGAGAGACTTTACTGCTCTAAGTTTGTTTCTTTTACATTTCTTGTTTTGTTTGGTCTTATGATAGTTGTATCTGGTGTGGTTTTCTAAATAAATGAAAGCTAAAATTGTAAATAGGCTGAAATATATGACTTGGACGGGTTCTTGCACCACTGACTTAAGGTTTAGAATTTTAATCTATTTAATGTGGTTTAATGTCAAGATTTGCTCTTTAAGAGCAGAGACCATCAAAGTTTTTTATAAATATTTTTTAAATTTATTTTTTCTCTGTGCCAATTTTCTACTCTAAAGACTGTTTGGTTCGTAAAGAATTCTTGAGTATGACCATTATGCACTTAATTGTTAAAATGTTATAATACTTTATTATTATCACTACATTCCTCTGCTTCTTTGAGTCCAGAGGTGGTACATCGTCTTTCCTGTCTTGCACTGGGACGACCATTTATTTAATTTTTTTTTTCGAAAATTGATATAACCAGCTCCTTTGACCATCAAAGTTTATAGACTGTTGTCACTCCTCATGTTACTCCCAGTGTGAGATGCCTACAAATGCGCAGTTCAAACCATGGGAGGTTCACCATGAATTTTTCGGAGATTGACATAAATTTCTAAAGTCCCTCCTCTTAAATGACCTTACAGTGTTGCAGTGGTAAAACTAAAACAAATCTAACCAGTACAGTATGTGATAAAAGGGTGAAAATCATTTACTTACAGAACAATTGAAGAGACAGCAAAAATTTTATGGAATTGTAAGTTGTAGTAGTAAGGAGTGGGTTATTTATAGAGGCGCCAGCCTCAGCTGTTTTAGCCTCTTCTTGTTTTGTTTTTTACTCAAGCACTCAATCAGTATCTACAATGAAGGACTAAATAAGGGATCTTACGCAGGAATTGTAAGTTATGGTTTGTTTTATGTGGTAACTTGTGCCTTTCATTTTCAGACTGAGCATTTTTAAATTTATTGACATGTTTCGTACTCCTCACACGACATTAATATCTTCCTGTTCAATTTGTCGCTTCAGGACAAAGTCTAGTCAAGAGATGAAGGAGCTGAAGAGGAAGGTGCGAGAGATGGCCAACTCGAGAGTTCACATTATTCACACTTCTGCATCACTCGGCAGTATGGCCCAATCTGCTGCTAGGGAATTGGAGCGACTACTCAAAGTGGTAACTTCTCACCTAAATCAATGATATTTTAAAATTTTATTTTAAAAGATGGCATTATTTTTTTTTTCACATCATATCTTCACAAGTTCTTCTTTGGACATCTGAAATCTGCTATTTGGATTCGATATTCCCGAAATGGAATTTCGATAGGTTAGCAGTTAGCTTTTGATGTGTTGGTATTGTGTTGTAGCATTTATGACTCACACTGATTTGCTGGTGGTGATACAATTGCTGTGAGATCAAGTCATTGTTCATCTCACAAAGGGGCATATCAGCATTTTTTTTGCAATTTACAGGAGAGCATGTTGAAATTTGTTTGTACTTTTGAATGTCATACTGTTAAAATAAAAAAGCAAGCTGCAAAGAACTCGACAATTCTTAAAGCTATTGATATGCTGCTTTGTTAGAACATAGATTTAGATAGGTGTGTCATCTTATCGTGGGGATGGCTTAAAACTGCAAATTCTGACAAGTGTGAAACAACTATTTGTGCAGGAGTTGGGGATGGAGAAAGCTGGCAGTGACCAGGTGATGCTGTGTGAGGGACCCAGTGGCTGGGCGGACCAGCAACAGCGAGATGCAGAGCAGCTGGATCTGCTCCACACGGCAGTCTCCTCTACTTGTGAGATGGGCTTTGAGAAGGTGAGTCCCGCTTGTGGGTTTTTCAAGAATGTTGTATTTTTTTGTTTGCTGTCTTTTTAGTTGTGTTTTACAAATTTTTTTATGTCCACTTCTGGCAAATGGCAAAGATGTCAGATTATTTTCATAATTAGCATTTCTATTCCCTTTTTATTATTATTTTAGTAACCTTGAGTCAAAGAGGTTGGATGTTTAGGGAGGTATCACATTGATGAAGTTAGTGTTGATTGAATGGACATAGTACAAATCACTAAACCATTTCGAGCTATCCCTCATGGCCTACAAGCTTAGATAGGGCATTGAAAAAAAATTATTCTCAGGGCAGCAGGCAGCAATCTGCTTTCAATCCTGTTTTTGGGAGTATCTTTAGCTGTCATGAATACATAGAGTGTCTATCTTACTGAAGTGGTGTATTGGAATATCGTCGGCGCTCTGATGGAACCTCGCTAACTCGAATTTTGACCAAAATCGTTTTTTTTCACCAAATGATTCTTGATGCTCTGATACACCATGTGTATAAATATTAGACCCGAACTAGAACTGTAAATGCTCCAAAAAGCACTTTTAATGTCTCTTAATTTCACAATAGCGAGGTTCAACAGCGCACCGGCCGA
>JAUKPP010286773.1:0-10388 GCA_032273245.1 Phyllaplysia taylori
TTTCTTTGTAAAGTAACTTTTAGATTCGGTAACGGCGAGATCTACTGATTTTTTTCCAGATCTACTGACTTTTGGGGGAAATTTTGGGATATCTACTGATTTCAATCTTTGTAGGGTTGGCAGGTATGAAATGGCAACACTCTTTTCCCCTCCTGTCTTGATTAGAGTTGATAGCTACAAGTACAAGAGGCGTTACAGTAGTGCTGGCTGCTAGGGGAACTTCTTCCCTTATTATTCAATGCTTGTTCTGATCTTTTTTGTCTCTCCCATCCCCTCCCATCTTGATTGAAGTTAGTGGCTACAAGAGGCGTTACGGTAGTGCTGGCTGCTTGAGAAACTTCTTCCCTTATTATTCAATGCTTTTTCTGTTTTTTCTGTCTTCCCCCTCCCCTCCCATCTTAATTAGAGTTAGTGCCTTCAAAAGACGCTAGGATAGTGGTGGCTGCTTGAGGAACTTCTTGTACTCAATACTTCTCTGTTTTTTTCTCAGTTGAAGAGGCTACACCCGATCAAAACCCAGAGGCTATATTTGCCAACAACGAACTGGCCCTCAGCCAGGTCGAAGTGTATGGATTTGACTATGACTACACCCTTGCTACGTATACCCCTGATCTGCACAAGTTGATATTCTCACTGGGCACAGAAGCTCTTGTGAACAGATTAAAGGTATTTAATGCAAGGTGTTGTTTGATGGTGGTGGTACTTAGTAGTTGCATTTCTAAGGGTTAAATGTTCAGTCTGCTTTTATTAAGCAAAAGATTCTGTGAGACTTCTATGATAGGGGTATTGTCTCTTGATGTACCGGCAATGTAATCCTGGATTCCTCATGTGTGTTGGTAATGCACACAATTGTTTGCTTTGTCCCTAGAACAGCCATGTGAGTCTTGATATTAAGTGTACTTTGATAATGTGGATGTATGTAAGTACATACCATTAATATGATAATAAAATACACACAGTGAGAAAGAAATGATGTAGCCCATCAACAATTGAATATCATTATAACAGCTAGCTTTTTCTATTGTTTACAGGGTGTCACGTTGGTTGAAATAAATGTTGCACAAGTATAAAATTGTAATCGTGATAAGAGGTAAATGTTTGTGTCCTGAAGGGATATTTTCTATGTATTTTTGTCTGTGGTCATTTGTAAGAAAAAGCATTTTTCTTAAATGGAAAGGTCAAACTGTGTCTCTACCTTCATTCTAAATTTTTTCCTTCTGTTTTTCAGTACCCAAAGGCACTATTGGAGCTAGAATATGACTCTGATTTTGCCGTGAGAGGTTTGCATTATGACGTCAGGAGGGTAAGCCATTTTCAAAAATATTTTTCTCGTTCCTGAGAAGCTTCATACTTGTCATTATTGTGTCTTTGAAACTCAAGGGCTGCTAATTCTTTCCCAGAGTTAATATACTTCATGTCAAATCTAAACAACACAAATATGCATATAATTTGTTCGTATCATTTTAGGAGAGATGAACCGATTTGTTTCTAATAAATCTAAACAATAAGGATTCCTTCTAGAATTATTTTACAATGTTGTGGCAAGCAACTGTCACTGACCGACGCTGTGGTGTAATGGTTAGGCTCTTCGCCTGTCATGTGGAAAAACAGAGTTTGATCCCTGTCACTGACAATCTGTGGTTTTTTTCTGATGGGCAGTCTATGTTCTTGATAGGTAGGGTTGATGAAGCTCCCTCTAAAATGAACTTACATTGTTACAAGGATGGTAAAACCAAAACTGATGCAAGCCGAAGCTTTTCTTTTCTGCATTAACACTCTCTAATCTTTTTTAAGGCTGGAGTGTAATTAATTTCCTCAGGTTCCTGGACGTTCATCTGCAGCAGGATTCTATTGCACTGTATAACTGGAATTATATTGCTGATGCAAGCCATTAAGTCAGTTTTTTGTGCTTCTCTTTTTCATAGGGTCTTTTAATGAAAATTGACCAGTTCCACCATATCCAACTGGGAACAGTGTACAGGTAAGTTACATCCCGGTATCATTTTTGCCTATTTGTTGTAGTAGTAAGTAGTGAGTTATTTACAGAGGCAACAGCCTTGGCTGTTTTAGCCTCTTCATGTTTTGTTTTATACTTAAGCACTCAAGCAAGCTTAAGTTTCCCTGAGGGTTGCCCTTTGTGTGCTGTGTCTGCTTGCTTCGAATCACATACATGTATAATGTTAAGCAACAGTTGGTGAGGATAAAATTGTTTCTTTCTTCAGCTACTCTTTTCTCATTAAAAAGAATAAAATCTCACGAAAACTATTAAGAAATCTCACTAATATTTCCTTTTGAAGGTTGGCAACTCTAGAGATTGAAATAAAATTTAGAGTCCCGTCTAGGAAGATGACCGTATAGTATTGCAAGTGGCATTAAGCCGTATCAAGCCAACTAAAAACATTTTTGTTGATTTTTAGCTTTCTGCTAGTTTACTGATGTAGAGCATTGGTATAAAATAAATTTCAGAATTTGTCACTAAAATGAAATCTTCAGGCATTAGTTACTTGATTTATTTCTTCAAAGCATTAGGAATGTATCATATGTAGACGTGAAGTTTTCTTTGAATTTGTTGAAATTATTTGTTTTTCTCAGTACATATTATGGTGTTGAAAGTAGTAGGCTACAACTATGTACAGAGATGAAATTTTACGTAAATTTACTGAAATCCGTAATTTTGATTTGCTCCGTCATTTTTCGTAAATGGGACCTAACGTACTAATCTACAAGTGAATATGTATAAGTGTATTTTTCCAAATCTGAATAGCCTGCAAAAAGTTTGTTAATTTTGGACTGAACAGTTTCCATCCCTGAATGTAAAACACAGTTGTGCTAAACAAACAAAAACAAATTTCATCTTTACTTGGTGTTGTTTTTTTCAGAGGTTTGTCTCCAGTATCTGATGAGGAAGTCAAGTCTTTGTATGAAGGCACGCACATACCAGTGGAAAACATGAACACTTTCTATGGATCGGTAGGTATGGCTCTTTACATTATTGTTGCTAGAATTTTTCTGCAGGAATGTATGTTATGTATGAAGTAAGCTTGTGTGTAATAATAATAGTAAATATCATTTGTATTGGGCGTTTTTACTTTCTAGATTATCAATACGCATTACCATCATATCAACATTTTAACAATTTGGGGTATGATGTAGACTTGAAGGGAAAATGTTATAACATATTGTGTAGGCAAGGTAAAATTATTGAACTTACATTGTTGCAAAAGATGTTAAGCAAAAATTAAAACCTAAAACCCCAGGGGTAATTTTGCAGCTGAAGAAATCTTACCCTGTTGAATAAAAAAAAATGACTTCCTAAAAAACAACAACATTGAATTAATTTCACTTCACTTCTAATGTCAAGGGCTTAATATTGATATTTATTGACTGAACTGCATGTCTCAAAGAAATTTAAGTAGTATTTGAAAATCCATGTAGAAGATCTAGATGGAAGGGACCAATGGCAATTTGCATTTTTGTTGAAGGGTCCAATGCACCAGATGGTGGATCTGTTTGCCCTGCCTGAGGTTACGCTGATCTCCAAGGTCACTGAGGTGAGATTTTACAATCATGAATAGTGGAGTAGCTTTTACATATCTTTGAATGTGATATCAGACGAATAAAAGTTTTTACAGTTTAAGCTGAAAATCCTACTTTTTAAATTATCCACATGCTTGCGGTGACGAACTTTTTAAAATATGAAAGGTAGAATTGACTCCTCAGACACCTGGGCACTTTAAAAAAAATTGTCAGCGGCTAGTTTATCCCTGATATCAAAGGTGGGGAAACAAACTATTATATCCTGAGATTCGATTGATACTTCACCAGAATAGTGTGAAAGTACAGAATTTGGGGCACCTTGTATTTAGGTTTCAGAGCTTTAATCCTGATGGGAATACAGTTATCATCACATGAAAAAGCATTGTACAGTTGAACCTGCTTAAGCAACCACTTGTTCAAGACGACCATCTGCACAAACGACCACCTTCCATCAACTTCCAAAAATCGCATTTCTTCTGTATATTCTCCCTCTCTAAAACGATCACCTGCCTAAAACAACCACTTTTTTTTTCTCGACATTGGGTGGTTGTCTTAGGTTTAACTGTATCTTCTACACACATTTGTTTTGGAATAAGTTTTTTGTTCGCTTGAAAAGTGGCCATTTGCTGATAAAACTGCAGTGTGCCTCAGCCATTGTTTGTATGTATCTGTTAATTTATTTTGAAGCAATTTTTCTATATTTTCCAATTCACGTTAATGTAGTCTTCTGCCAATCTTTTGAATTTCAATGGCTGGTGCAGATCTTTCTTTGAATTTGGCCGAAAAATTATTTTGAGTACAAGAAGCATCCATAGTGTGACATGACAACTCATGGTCACAGACAATGAATGTCTGCTCAGTGAGCTGTATGAAATCTTCCAACATTTTCCCCTTTTTTGTGTGTGATTGCTTGTTTGATGGCAAGTTCGTTTTTGTATTGAGTAAAAGCAGTAAATTGAACATATCCATTTTCTTCAATTTTCAGTATTTCATCAAGAACAACATTATTTATGATCCTGAGTACGTGTTCTACGACATTCGAGTAAGTATTCAAGTTCAGGGATACTCCTTTTCCCTGTTTTTAAGTCATTGTTTCATACCAATGTTACAATGGTGATGCGGGTGGTTGGCAGGAGCTCCGGTGTGGTCTGCTCCTTTCTAAGTGCTGCCATTCCTCTTTTTCATTTCCTGATGCTCAAATGAAGGTACAGAGTCAACAGTATTGACAAACAATGGTGATTTTGCACCCTTTAAGAAAAAACTAAAGTATGGTCAAATTTTACCATGAAATTTACTGATTTAGGCATGCATTGACCATTTTTCAAGTATTTTGTAGGAATAGCTGTCTGTAAGTTTCTCTCGTGCCTCTAGAAATAGAATTACAGTTGAACCTGCTCAAGCGACCACCTGTATAAGACGACCACCTGCATAAACGACCACTTTCCATCGACTCCTAAATGACATTTCTTCTATATATTATCACAGTCTAAGACGACCATCTGTTTAAAACGACCACTTTTTACTCGATATTGGGTGGTCGTCTTGGACAGGTTTGACTGTATTTGTTTCGTTGTATTTATTGACCCTTTGTATCTTGTGTTATCATATTTCTTACAATTTTATCTTTAATCTTTCTGTGTTTAGAATGCTGTGCAGGGAATCCATTCCTCCGGCATCCTGCATCAGGCCATTGTCAGAGGCCTGGGTAAGAATTATCATTTATTAATAAATTATGAATAGTTCAGTCCCTCACTCGGTATTTATGCTAGAAAAACTGACGGTTAATTTTTATTGCAATGCATTTAGGCAGCAAATCTGCTCCTGCCTTTCGGGACATCCCGCTATTTTTTTTTCTATTTTTAGTGAGTATGGGACAGTTCTATTATCTTGCATTCTGTCCAAATAAGTGGTAAGTTGTAAATCCTGCAGTGGAAAAAAAAGCCCCTTGAAAGTCAACTTGTATTCTCAGAAGTAATTTTGTTTATATTGCAGTATCTGAAACCGTTTCAGATCTGAATGTTTTGATTCTAGTTACATCGCAAAATTTGGCTACCTTTTGTATTAATATTCTTCATCTTTCATGGGGGTGTCGTTGGTCGAACGGTAGTGTGCCTGCTTAAAGATGAGGAGGCCCAGGTTCAAGCCCGGGTAGGTTTACCTGGGACTTTTCAGGAGTATTCATGGCCCAAACCCCCGTTTTATCGGAGATGGACACAAAATTTCCTGCCTCTTACATGACCTTACAGTGTTGCATGGGGTGCTCAACCAAAACCGAACATCTTTCATATCTTCAACTGTCCTAACACGGATAAAGCCTGTTTATTCACAGCTTTTTTTTGTCTTATTTTATAAAACATACAGGTATGATTTATGCACTTCATCTTGGCTTTGTTGAAGATTTTGTCTTTACCTTAGTGAATATTTGACTCACAACTGCTTCCAGTCTCATACTTTGGGCCATACATAATACTGGCATTTGTATTGTGATAGTTAGGCTCTTCGCTGATGAACCAGTGGACTGGAGTTTTATCCTCACGTAAGACAAACATCTCTGCCTTTCCTGTCATGATTTGACCCTCTCAGCCCGGGTTAGCCCTGACAGGGAAAGTTGAAGTAGCCCACCTCTGAAATGACCATACAGTATGACAAGGGGCTTAAAACCAAAAAACACATCGAAGATACTGAATCAAACTAGAGGCTTGCCCAGATTTTTTTCTCTGAGAGTTGTGGCTTGTTCCTAGTGGGAGATGGAAGTTAAAATCATATTTAGGCCAACTGTGCATCAAAAGACCTTTTAGTGTTTCAAGGGACACTGTACTATGCAAAGGACAGGGGTTAGATCTCCACTTTGGAAAAACGTTTCTGTCTTTCTGTTGTTGGGATGTTGTGTTTCTCTCAGCCTGGGTTGACCCTGTCATGCAGGGTCGAACTAGCCCGCCTTTAAAATTACCGTGCAGTGCTGTAAAGGGCATCAGGGAAAAACCAAACCCAGTCGAAACACAGGCCTCTTTGATGTAATGGTTAAGCTCTTCGCCTATCACACAGAAAAGTTGGATTCTCATGTGGAAACGAACATCTGTGTCTTTCGGCTGGGATTTGTCCGTCAACCCATACTGGCCCCGACAGACGGTTGAAATAGCCGTCTCTTATATGAGCGTATAGTGTTGCAAGGGACATAAAACCAAAAACAACCCAAACAAAAACGAACCAAGCACCATGTCCGCATTGCCATTACTTTGCAAAGACAGTGGATGATATCGAATATGACTTTTGTTTCAGATCGTTACTTGTACACTGAGAAGTGCCATGAGGTGAAGATGATGCTGGAGAAGTTGGCAGGGGAAGGGAAAGAACTCTTCCTTATCACCAACAGTGGCTTCCCCTTCATGTAAGATGGGTTGTTGGTGTTGTACATGAATCTATATGGACTCTCTTCTTTGGTATACAAGAACTATGAATTTTCTCTTTTTTTACAAAAGAAACTACCATTTTCAGAACATTTATATGGAAACAATAGTAATTTCAACCAAATTCTTCCTGACGCTGTTGTAGGTATAGGGTGTTTTATTTTATATTGATTGATTCTAAACTGAAATAACTCTAAAAGGGTAAGAGATAAAAGCAAATGTTTTTTAACACATCATTCAATGACCATTTAAGTTTTTTCTGCTAATTTATAGGATTATGTTGATACAGAAGGCCCTTTAAAACGCAGTTAGTGGAACCAGGCCCTTTTTAGGTCATGACATTAATAGAGCGCACTGGTCTACCAAAGAGACGAACTGCCAAGAACCATCGAAGGGCAAAAATAAGATTGTTAAAACTGTTTTTTTCTTAAAGGAATAATGTCTACCAAGCTCAGGCTTTATGTCTAATGAAAAAGAAATTTCTGTCTTATAGTTTGAAGCGATGGATGTTTGTGGGAGCATCAAATTAATGAAGTAACGGTTAGGCACTTCGCCTGTCATGTGGAAGACCTGACTTTTATCCTGGGCCCGGATGATGCGGGTTTTTATTGCTGGGATTTTATCCCTCTCAGTCCGGGTTGGCCCTGACAGGCAGGGTCAAAGTATAGCCTGTCTTTTAAATGACCTTACAGTGTTCCAGGGGACGTAATACTGGTAACCAAACCAAAGGAACCAAACCCTGTTTTTCCTTTATTCTAGTGATGTTGGCATGAGGTACATGGTAGGCCCAGACTGGCAGGAGCTCTTTGATGTGGTCATTGTGAATGCACGGAAACCCAAGTTCTTCAAAGAAGGATACAGGTATTGTGTTTGTGTTGCTTCTGGATTTACACCCCTTGTAAGACTTGAGCATGATTTTGGGGGGGCGGGGAGAAGGGGGGGGGGGGTGGGTGGGAATGGAACCTCATAGCCACACCACAAGAGAGTGTAGATGTAGAAAGGGAGAAACAGGGGAATGTAGTTTGATGACAACCACTCGGTAAGTACTCAAGTAAAATAATCTTGGTACCCTGGGCTTGTCAGTTATAAAATATTGTTGAATGTGTGATACCATACTTCTGTTCTGCACTATTCCCTGTGTCTCTTGTAAGAGATTATTACAGAGTGTAGACATTGAAAATGGCCTGAATATATTTCTGGTTGTTTGGCAAAGAGGCGAATACTCCACTACAATCTTTGTACTATTCGCCTTTATGTTAAACAGTCAACGATATATAGATGCCACAGATCAACATTTACTCAAGACTGGCTGCAGCTATTACTGCTTTGAATTTTGGAGCAGCTGTGTAAATGTATAAAGAGAGATTTTGCATTGATTCTTTTTAAGGGGTGATAGACCAGCTTAAACGGCGCTGTGATGTAATGGTTAGGTTCTTTGCCTTGCATGCGGAAAGACCCAAGATCGATCCCCGTGTCGCAGACGATCTGGGTTTTTTTCTACTGGGATTTTTTCCCTCTCAGTAAGGTTGGCCCTGACAGGCAGGGTCGAAGTAGCCCGTCTCTTAAATGACCTTACAGTGTTGCAAGGGACGTAAAACTGGTAACTAAAGAAAAAAAGACCAGCTTTCTCTCGTTTGTTTGTATTTTGTAAAACTCTATGAATCTTAAGATTAACATAAAGTATCTGCAAAAGAGATCATATGGATTCTGCGTTTTTGGGGCTTCTTGTTAAAATACTTCCAAGGTCCAAGATCTGGTTTATAAAAGTAAAGAACAGTGTCTAAATGACTGAATTCTTTTGACGGGTGGTTGCTGGGCGCTCTAGTATGGTCTGCTCCTTCTACGTCTTTCTATGTGTAACTACTGTTGAACCTGCTGAAGTGACCACCCGTATTAGGCGACCACCTGTACAATCAACCACTTTCCATCGACTCCTATTTATAATGCATTTGTTCTATATATTATCCCTGTCCAATGACCGCCTGTCTATAACAACCACTATTTTCTCGGCATTGGATGGTCGTCTTTACCTACTACCTGGCATTGAAATGACTTTATAGTATTGATAGGGCCAAAAAGCCTTAACCAAACATATTCTTTTGTTTTTGTTCACAGGCCTTTCAGAGTGTACAACACTGAGATTGAAGCCCCCGAGTGGGGGAGAGTGGCCAAGCTTGAGAAAGGCATTGTGTACCATCAGGTTGGAAGTGAATAAATAATAATGATGACTGCATTTATATAGCACTCACAAAAGACCTCAGTCAAACACTGTGTCTTCCATTTATTGGTTTTTATTATAACTGAAATTATAAAAAAAACAAAGAAATGCCCAAACTCTCCCATGCATACAAATCCAACCAGTAACATCATATAGGGTAACACCTCGCTCTCATCCTGTCTCACTGGGCGTATTGAATGTCAACATAAAATAGGATTATCAAGTTGCAACATGTAAAAGCGGAAGTGATTAACACACTTCCTGTGTGTTAATCGACAAGAAAATATAGTTCCCGACACACTGTTTGACCCTAAATATCCCTGCTTGAAAGCAGGCTATATGCGCTTTACAATCAATTATTACCCCAGCAGACCAAGTCATTCAGAAACCTTCTCACCTTCCTGGGAAGCATATAGTGCAAGCTGCCATTTTACAGGCACTAAAGCACTAACATACGGACAAGATCGTTCGCTGTCTATAGCCGGGTACCCATTTACACCTGGGTGAAGTGAGGAAGATTTGTGTAATATGCCTTACCCACGGACACAACGTCGGGCCCGAGCTGGGATTTGAACCCGCAACCTTCGGATTAAGAGTCCGGCAGCCTAACCACTAGACTACGGACGCCACATAAGGTTTTTAGATTTATGTATATGTGTCAGGAATGGTAATTTATTTTGAAGAGACATTAAGGGTGAATGTTCTCTGTGTCCAAGCCATGTTAGCCCTCAAAGTTGAAAGGTTGGCCCACCTCTAAAATGACCTTTCAGTGTTACAAGGGGTGCAAAATTAAAACCAAACCAGAATAGGCACTAAAGGGTCAGTATGAATGTTTGGGTCACTTTTGATATGTTCAAGGTCGATTGCTAGTGAACACTGTAGTTTTTGTCCCACCCCCACGCCTTGACTTTGTTCTATTTAATTATCTCGCGTACGCGCAAATTTAAGGTTTCTATAAAGATGGTGATTTGTGACCCAACTGATGTTTCTATTCTGATTCAAGTAACAAGAATTTAGGCACGTTGTTTTAATAATAATAATAATAATAATGAAGATCACTTATATAGCACTTCTTCCAAGAACATGGCTCGAAGCGCTTCACAATGCAGAACAAAGTAGCAAACACGCAACACATAATAAAACATATATATCCATTCACAACTCACTCACACCCTTGTTTCCTATTCAACATTTGACAGATAAGCAATGATAAACAATCACATTGA
>JAUKPP010286784.1:0-20167 GCA_032273245.1 Phyllaplysia taylori
TTATGCCCGATACAGTATTTGCTGATATTCCGAAGTCAGACGCAGCATTCTTTTGACTTTGTCCATTCTCAATGGCCACTATCAGATCAATTTTTCTTTTCAAGTAAAGCATGACATGTTTTACTCTTGTCAGAGCCGTATCGTACACACCTTGCACACAAAGGCTTTACAAACATGCCACTGGTCACTGACACACGCACAGTGCACTGTGACTCAGGCAAGCGATGCGAGACTAGAGAGAGAGGCAGGGCCAGCCGTGTTCGCTTCGCTCGGCGCTATGTGTGTAAGGTTACAAAACATCATCAGGTTCATTGATACAGCCACGGGGGAACATCGTTAAAACCGTAATATTTTTACTATAAACTATATAGGCGGGAGATAAGAAGACGCATCTCTACAACCGTCACGACGGATTTAGTGAATTCAGTACAACCGTTTGAATTTTATTGAGTTTGTGTTACATCGGTGCCGGTTCCATGGAAAAAGATCGCTACGTCCGAAGATCTTTACAAGTAACTTCGCTACAAGTGGAGTCGACTGTATGTCAGCTGTCTGACATTTGAAAGCAGTTAGAAATTTAAACAAATATTTTTTGTTTGAGATTTCCTTTTTAACCTTGCAGACTTTTCAGTCGTATATTGACCTCGAAGGTGAAGAGGAAGAGGAAGAAGAAGAAGATGTGAGTATGGTGCATTTAGACGCCACTGCTGTTGTCTCAACTGCTGCGTGCTTAATATGTTTCTTCTCTCTGCTAGAGGATGATAGCTTTAATCAGAATTTTCTGTTTTGTTGTGTGAAGATTAATGGCATTCAGATGGAATTCTTTTTTAGTGAATTGATTGTGATTTGCAAATGCTCCAAAGCAATGAATTACTAACTGAGCCGAGTTTTGAAGGTCATCCTGATTAAAAAGCTGGTGTTCAAACTATAATGATTCGCTGCTCTTTTTTTCTCCCAATATCTTAAGATTGATAGCTAGCCTGTACAATGTTATTCTGTGGATGAAAGAAAACTGAATCATAATAAACTGAGAGCAGAACTGTACTTGTAAGGAGCCTGTGGTTACAAACTATGCATCCTGCTGAGATACTTCCTAGAATACTACAGCAACCAACCACTTGTCCTCCTCAGTTAAGTGCAGAGCTAAGAACGTGATTTATTTACATGTTTTCTTTAGACTATGGAATTTTTTCATACAGTACATATATTCACTCCTGTATATTTGATACCAGTATACTTTTTTCATTCCTTCGAATGTCTATATTATAGTGCACATGCAACTTCTTGCGTCATAACTAATGAGTGCGCTGGCATGAATCTGTGTGGGGTTTTTTTTTCTCTTTCTCTTCACTTAGATAACATTTTAGTGTCTGTTTTATTACGATTTGGTCTTTTGTGAAATGTGCCAATTGTTTCCAGGCCTCAGTTTCAAGTGTTGATGAGACCCAAAATAAGGTATCAAACTCACCTACAAGTGTTGATGAGTCCCAAAATAAGGTATCAAACTCACCCACCTCTTACATGGCTCTTTTAGATCGCGACTCTACAGCATACTTCTTTTCTTCTTTCAGTTATGGGTTTCTTCTAGGGCATTACTCATGCTTCAACCAATATATTACGCAGAAATATTTATTAGCACTTTCAAATTTCAGTGATTTCAGTTTATTTTTCTCTGTATCTAAATTGCATACTGTACTTTAGAAACAGTGCCCTGCACATAATAACTGACATCTTTCAGTTGGTCACTGGTGATGGTTGTTTGTACTTTACTCATTGATGCCAAATGTCTTACAATTGCAGCACTGTTGATGCTTATCGATTGTATATTTCATGACGCTAATCTAGACCATATACAACTAGTGTCTTTTACCTATGTGTTTCATGAGAGGACAAACGGGATTCTCCACTTTTTACAGACTGTATGCTTATCATACGGTATTGATGAAATGAAGGGGGATTTGCTCCAAGGGACTTTCTTTAGGATGATGGGATATGAGGAGCCATCCATACCTTGGTTGCAAACCATTGATTCAGAACAAACCTTGGAGCTCACAGGCAGAACTGCAGATTTGATAGGAAAACCTAATACCAGTAGACTTTTTAATCAAAGCTTCATGCTGAACTCAAGGTGGGGGGGGGGGGGGGGGGGTAGAATACGAGGCTTTCGATTTTGGAGGGTCAAATGGTTGAACAGAAAGGTGATTAGGATATTTTCAGGTTTACATGTTGGTTTCGCTTTGATTAAAGCAGTGAGCTGGATGGAACAAAGGTGTGGATGGCCCATTAGGTCAGAGTCACATCTGAATTCACTATAACCTTAAGATCCCAAGCTTTCGTACATGGCTTACTACTCATCAGTGGATGGGAATGTGTATTATCTTAGGAGAAATTAACTGAGCTGGCAGGTATGAGTCTTCTACAAAAGGAAACGAAATTTTGGATTTGCATATCAAGGCTTTTGTCAACTATTTAAACAAAATAGAACCTGTTTAGAGAGATTTCACCATTTCCAGAAATTTTTACCTTTAAGGTTTCACTTATATAGTTTCGTTCTAAATTTCTATGGATTTTCAAAAATGAGAAACAAGTACACGTACACAGTATGGAAGTAATTTAGACTGTTCATGCGTATCACATTTTTCAATAATCCATCCCCCCTATACATGACCGTTATTCTCTTTTGGGATTCTGATAAAACAAAAAGGAAAAAGGCTTATTAGCAAATAAGGCTTATCGACTTTATTGTCTTCATTTTGTTTTTAATATTCACAATTTTTCCTAGCTCATATTTTCAGTCACTCATCTCACACAGAAATATAACTATTCATGATTCAGTATTTGGAACATAACTGTGATTATCTCAATTTTCTGCTCTGCTATAAACCACATTGAATGCACCAACTGGTTTATAGCAACTCATGGTTGTTCTAGTGGAAATGAATAGTAAGAGTAAAGGCATTGCTCATGCTACATCTTGAAGCTTTCTCTTAATGCTTTCTTGATAAGATGCTGGAAACTTTAAGCTTTGCAGTCAGTTGCCATTGTCATTGGCTGCCCTAGATTGGTATATTTTTTAACTTCTGGAAGGTAACGCAACAGCCTACCAGTTCTGAAATCTTGAGATCCTGTGCTTGTATATACATAACATGTATGTGTATGACCTGTGCAGCTTTTCTGCTTACTAAACTACCATTGGCTGTCTCATACTACAGAACTTAGGGATGCATTTTGATGCTGCCACCCTTCCAACTTTGGACTGTTAGTTCTTTAACGTTTTTGCACCTTTCACAGTTTTGTATGTTTTAAATGTCTTTTGGTGAGATCATTTGCTGTTATTTCCAAAAAGACAAGAAATATTCTTGATTAAACAAGGAGTTTCGTTTTTAAGTGTCTTAGACTTACCTTTTTATTTAACATGAGACATTTTGACCTCCTTTTTTGTAAAAGTTCTATTCATATATCGCAAACATTTAGGAGTCTTTATAATTGTCCAATGTTCTTTAATCAAACTTATACAATGAATGCAGTGCTTTTCTAACTGTTCTGAAACACTCAAAGCTGCACATTTGTGTGAGTTCTGTAGGTATGTGCTCATGTGTACGATGTCTTAAGATTTCTGAGATTGGCGGTACAACCATCTGCACTTTATAAAAAAAGTTATTGTGTCCTCAGAAATCCATTTTGAAGAATGGACATACTTTTCCTTCCTATATTAACCATTGTAATACATGTACATAAAAACCAGTCTCTCTTTGCTGGTAATTTGAATATTTTCTTTTTATGTATTCAATGAATATCCAGAGGTGCTTTTTTGTGTACTGATGCTGCTGGCTGTATGATTAAACACTGCATGCACTTTCCATTACATTGTGTAGCATTCCCCACTCCTTTACCCATTTTCATATCTAACAGCTAGTGCCAGTCGAAAAAGCATGAATCCTCCACTAACCATGTTAAGCAATGAGTGGTAAGAGACAGCATGAACAGGATATTTGCTGTGTATTTAGCAGAAGTTAGCAAGAATCTGTGTCAGGGATAACCTTCCCACTTCCTTATAGTATTCATTTGGCTTTCCCCGGATATCATCTTAAATTTGGAAAAATTGTAGTCCATCTCTTCATCAGTACTATAATACTCATTGTTTTTATGTTTGTGATATAATTGTCAGTCAAGAACCAACAATTATGCCATTCAGGATTTTATGCTATGCATACCATCCTTTTATTTCTACCTTCTTAGAGATATCTGATGTGCAAAGGCAAAGGGACGATTCTGTCACTTTATTATGTTTCACTTACGTCTCTCTGCCTCTCTGCCTTTTTATGGTAAAACCAAATCTTGTAGGGCCATCTTGCAGCTCTCACACTAAACCAGAATGTAACATGAGGCATGTAGCTAGTACAGGCTTTTAACGCACAGCTTTTTACTGTTCTTTTTATATTTGATTTTCAGGAGGAGGTTGAGAAGGTTGCCTCTGCATTTTTTGACAATCTCCTGGAGCCCCGGAAGCTGCAAGGTATTCATATTATAAGCCATTGAAGTAACAAATAAATTTATACATGAATTGAGAAGTGGAAGTCTTTTTTATGTGAACTAATATTTAAAAATTGTTCATTCTTATTATTGTTTCTTTCAATACTGTTCCAATTCTAAGCATAATTAATAAAAATTTGTAAGTTATGAAGTCTGAAAAAGCTTCTCGTTCACAATTCTGGTGAACTGGTTTTTTTACATCATACAAAGGTTTGTTTTAGCATTACACTTCCTTACATCTCATGCATGGAATATCACTTGTTGCCTTGTTGTAAGCGTGTTGACAATTTAATTTGCTGGAAATCCTCTTCCCACTGGCAACAAAGGAGAAAGAATATTTTTCTCTTTTACCTGTTCAATAGCGATACTTGATGTTCTTATAGAATGCCCAGATTTCCTAAGGCAACAATCTGAAGATTCAATTCTATGGGGTGTTGTGCTTGTATTTTCTGTTTGATCTCTGCAATTACACTTCAGATCTACTTCTTTAGCCAGTGTCAGTATGGTATAAACAATATTTATCACTTTGTTTTGGATGTAGATCAGGATGTATTCTGCTTGTGAAATTGCCAGTTGTAAAAATACTAATTAAAACTCATGATTACAACATGGCAATTTCACTTGTGATCCTGATATACAACCGCCACAACTTGTGCAATAATTGATTTTTATCCATGTGCCTGCTTTCCATTTAAAAGAGAGGGGATTTTCATTATAATATTATTCCCATCTTAAAAATCCATCATCGTGCTTAAAGCATGTACACCTCTCAAGTCAATCAGCTCATCTTTATGTCCTTCTGTTCCCCAGGAGAATTCATCATGGCTGAGGCAGACAGTGTGTTGATGTTTGCTCCATTCTCCAACCGCAAGCAAGGCATATCTGGGCACCTCTTTGTTTCCAACTTCAAGATCTCTTTCGTCACTGCTGACAAATCATCATACCCAGATGGAGATGTAAGAATGTATTTTTGCACTGATGACTGTTGTGGGCAGGTAAATCATATAGGAAAAACGCAAGGGTGTCACGACCAATGACAATTAGTACTGGTTGCTGCTATGGACAGGTGACCGCTAAGGCAAGTTCGAATGTATATCAAGACTGGAGGGTAAAAGCTTAAATCCAAGGAGGGCCTGAATTCTCTTGCTTTATAATGGGCTGTTTCCACTTAAATAGTTGTGTCCAGCTGCTTTTTAAAGTTCCTTTTTTTTCAGCAGGTAGGTGTCAAAGAAGAACTTACTTTTATTTTACTTTTCTGATCCAGCAGTCATTTGAACTTTATGTCAGGAGTTAGTTTTGAAATGTATTCCTGAGTTGAGCAAGAACAGATATATTAGCAGTAGGCTGCTGCTAGCTTTGCAAACCATTTTCCTATCACATGTATCACGATAGTATCCTATTCTCTTTTTAAACATATTGCAATATTTTTTTTATTTTAGATATTGATATGTGTAATGATCAATGTTTTACTTCTCCAGAACAACAGATCTGCACAAAGGAACAAACTCATAGATAACACAGACATTCCTTTGACTAATGTAGATTCTATTTATCAAGGTAAGGAATGGTTCATCCTTGGAGGCTTTTTCTTGATATGTCATACTTTTACCCTAAGAAAAATAGCCTGCAAAATATTTTGTTGCCTTTTCAAAAACTTAAGATGTTGCTTGTCAAGGTAGATATGTTTGTCATAATCTTAAGGTGCATCTAGTTTCACTGACCTCAGCAACCATAGATTTTTAACAAATTTGTCGTGCCTTTGTTTATAGTGGAGAAAGAAAAAGAATGTATTCTGACTTTGTCCCCTTTAGGCAAAATTAAGCAAATCTATGTTGATACCCTCACATTTTCCTTTTCATCTGAGCATGTGTCCAACTTTTTAGATCTTCAAGGTGAAGCATAAAGATTTGACAGCAATAGGCATATTTTCTTTTTCTTTTTTATCACCTTCAGTCTCATCTGGGGCACGAAGGAAAAAACTTGTTCCTGGAAACCCGGTCACAACTCCCACCAAGCATTTGGAAATTCACTGTAAAGTGAGTATATCGGTCATTGTACCCAACTCATCAGATTGACTGTTTTTCTTTTTTATCAAGAGATTACTTGTTTTGAAATTAATCCTCTGTGTGTGTGTGTGGCGGCAAGGGGGAAAAGGGATGGGGGTTAGATTTCTTTCTTGGAATTATGTACCTTTTATACAAATTAAATTGCTAGTAATTTTTTTGACAGGGCAGCATACCATTAGATAGAAGAGTAAGAAATTGAAGCCATCTGGACTGATATCAAAACAGGTCCAACCCAAATGAAATCTTGTATAAAGTGTATGTCATGTGTGGCAGCTAGGTGGGAATTAATAGTGGAAAATTTTATATAAGCAGCACCTTTCTAAATGTATTTTTTCTAATAATGATGTGTGGTCTGGTTGCATATGAATACCCTCCAAGTAGGTCACAAGACATTATTTTAGATGATATTTTTCAAATGCTGCAATGATTTCTGAGCATTTTGCTATTTTGGTCGAAGTTTCTATCCTACTTAGTGAAGAATTTATGCCACTTTTTGTATGGTTAGTAGAGAAATAAAAACACAAGTTCTGGTAAATGGTTCTTAAAGTCTTCGATACTTTATTTCTTTTATTAGCAAGAAACACTTAGAACGAATCAAAACTGTTTGTCCATATTACTCACACAAATCACAACAAATTCATTTCTCATCCATGCAAATAACAGATTTGCATTCAAGAAGGTTGGCGTATTAGCCCTAACATAAAACTAGTGCTAGCGAATGTTGACAAGTTTTCCTGTGCAGCTATTTATATGCATACAAAATTGTATGGTAAGTGTCCATGATGCAGAAGTTATTCCTCTGTAAAGATTTGAGTTTGAAGTTTGTGTCAAATCCATATTGAACAACACGTATGAGATTGAGTGAAAACTTCAGCAGTGGTCACAAAATGTTTTTTATAATATTGTCAATTATTTCTTTTCCACAGGATTTCCAAATCCATGTTTTTGGTTTCAAATTCACTCCAAAAGAACAAAATAGACAGGTAATGAGTTAGCATGTTGTTGTATGCAACTTATTTTCTTTTAATGAGAAAGAATGTTTATATTTCATTATTTTCATCATTATTGAATGACAAATTTTGTGTTTGTAGAGTCTGTCATTTCAAAAGATCTAAGAACCAAAACCAAGTATTCATCAATAATCAGTAGCATTTATCTACACCCTGATGTACCAACACCCAGCATCCTGCAACTGGTGTGGTCTGTTCCATCTATTTCTCTCTATCTGTTGTCATTGCACCTACAGTGTCAATAGTGCTGTAAAACCAAACATATTACAAGTAAACTTTTTTAGTCCTCATAAGTTATCCAGAGAGATTTTATTTCTTATCAAGTCCGCCAAAAATTTTATGGTCATGATGTGTCAAATGCTAGTCTGTATTTCTTCAAGTTTTGAAATTTTTTAAACTTTGGTGTTCATCACTTTATCTGATTCTTCGTGCTGTCCTTTATCATTTCTTTTCCTCCTGCAGGTTACCAATGCAGTGGTGCAGTTCTCATTTCCTGGGAGCGATCACACGTTGTTTGCATTTGAGTTTGGACACAAGAGTCAGCATGAGGATGGTGAGTCATGTCTGCTTATTTTTGTGAAGGTTTGGATTTTATTTCGTCAAGTATCATTACTGAAGGGGGAGTAACACACATTTTGTCCTGTCCTTATTTCAAGCATGTAGAGCTGACAAGGTTCCTGGTGGTAGCATAGATCTGAGCAGATTTCGCCTCAAATCCTTGGTGCTTAAGTATTGTTTTGCCACAATTCTCTTTCTTCCTGTCACCCTCTCCCCTTAATACTCTTTAGGTCAGTTGAGAGATAAGACCTTTGATGTTTGCATCCTCAGGGGCTGGATAGGAGGCTAAAAGATTCCTTCAACTAGTTCAGAGTGACCTGACTTGGATTCAAACCATTTTTTATTTCCTTGCCAAAATAGTACTGAAGTTTAATCTAGATTGGGGCTCTCGTGGTCTAGAGGTTATGGTGTTGCCCTCTCATGCCAATGGTTCCAGTTTCGACCCTGGGGCAGTGCAGGCATTTTTCTCCCTAAAAATGATTTCTTCGTCTTCTCTACCTTTTCAACTCTTTCAACTTTACCCTCTGATTCTTTCTCTGAATTGCTCTCCCCATTCTCTTTCGAGTCTTCTCTCGTCTGCTTATTCTGCTCCTCTTCTCTCATACCTTATCTACTCTTTCTTTCTCTCTCTCTCAACCACACCCCTGATCTTAGGGTAGGTAAGATCCTACACCTAGTCTTCTAGGATAAGCATGAAAAATCTCGGAGGTCCCGTGTGCACGTTGTGCATGTTAAAGATCCCTTGGTGGTTAAAAATCTAAAAGAGTAGGCCTATTAGGCCGCCATCGAGGCAAAATTCAAAATTAATTCCTACCCAAAACTTTGGAATGGTTCTGGTCGCTGAAATGACCTTATAGAGTCGATGGAGCCATAAAACCCTAACCAAACAAACATAACAAACATCAATCTTGATTCTTTTTCTGCAAACCTATAATTGGTATGCATATAGATTATAAAGGGTTTCATATCAAAACACTATATATCCATTATGTCATTTGAGGTATTTGGTGGAATTTTCCTTGGCACACAATGAATTTTATTTTAAAAATATAGTTTTCAATGGACACATAGGCCTATCATGGGTTCAAGTGCACCTTGTTGAATTTTATGTATGGTATTTCAGCCTCAGTCTTGAATACAACAAGGGCACCAATTCAATATTCAGTATTATGCCTTATATTGCACTTTGTCTTAAAATCCTTTCTTTTCCATGCTTTATTCGTAGTATGTAAGAAAGAAAAAAACAAATAATAGAAGCAAATTGCCATCAATAAAAGTATTCAAAAGAAGAACAACCTCAATGTGAAAAATAATAACTCCATTATCCCCTTTGTTGTTACTAAGTGTTGTTAATAACTCATTTTTTATAGCACATTACATATAGTGTCTTGTGGTCTCTGTAATCCTCAGAAACTCAGCAACCAGAATTTTGTGAACGGGAGCACTGGGAGAGAGAGTTGGAGAGACTGCAGTGTCAGTCCATGTGGAGAGTTTCAGATGCAAACTTTGGTTACAGAATGAGTACCAGGTAACTCCAGCATAGAATAACATCTTTATGTATCTATAGTCAGCTCTGTTTCATTAGCATTGGGAAGTAGCAAAAAAGAAAATAAGTAGTGCAACTAGTCAAGAAAAGTTGTAAGTCCCACAAGAAAGACTACATGTTTCCTTTTTCAAGTAGTGAAAATGTGTTTTTGTTAGCTGAAGCATAGAGATTTGATGGTTTAAAAGTGTCGAGCCACACACCCAAGGGAGGGAAAGGAACTTGAAAGTTTCACAATGTGTCCTGGCGCTTGTCCCTTATCAAACACAAGTGTAGAATTGTTAAGGCTCAAGGGGCTGAGTTTTGCCATACATCTATAATTCCACATCATTAAACATGTTAAAATCAACTTGATGTTGCCAGGTCCATGAAACTTGAGGCGGTTTTTAATAGCCCTGTTATAGCATTTCCACTTCATAAAATATATTAAGTAAATGTGATGTTGCAAGGCCTATGGAACCTGAGGCAGTGTACGTGGAAAGCTAGAAGCCAGGACTACTCATTAATGCACTTTTCTCTGTCTTTGCCCGCAGCATGCCTGAATACTTTGTGACACCCATTCAACTACTGAACACAGATCTAGACAGGGCAGCAGCACAGTTCACAGACAAAAGAGTCCCAGTAAGCTCCTCTGTTCTCTTTCTATTGACATCACCAACACCTCTGACACCATAAACCTCTATTCTATGAATTCTCTCGTCATTAATGCATGGGTTATTTTATTTTGATACTTCCGTTATCTGTTACCCTTTTATGATAACCTTGAGACAGTGGTGTGATAGAAGTAGAGATAAGGCTTTTGGTGATATGGTATATCTATATCTTACTTTTGCTCAAGTGTAATCAAGGCTGTATACTATATTTTATTTGGAAAATTGAAAATATATATACTGTAGACCTATATCAGATAACTTTATACCAGGGTTCATGTCACTACACCAAGACAAAGAGGGGGAAAGTTTGGGCATTATCACTGCAACTGTTTGGTCAAAGAATGTATCATATAGAGAAAATTGTACATGCACTGGGTTTGACTTTCCTTCCACATGTCCTCCGGAACTGGTCCATTAGTGTGGTGGAAAATTCAATGTTGGTGTATGCACTAAGCAAGCACATATATACATTTTTCTTGCATTACTTTTGCATAGATAACTTTAATGCTACTCTACAGCTTACAACTACTGTTGCATTGGTTATTCATGGTGATGATTACACATATTCTTTACCCTGTTTTCAGACATGGTCGTACACTTACATGAATGGTGCAAGTATAGTAAGAATGTCTCAAATTTTGCCTGAATCCGACCACAAGATTTGTGAAGAAAAGTAAGTAGAACTCGGCTTACATAATGTGGCTGGATTTATTCATTTATTTTTTTAAAAAACTAATTTCTATGCAATGTATCATATTACCATCAAGTTTTCAGAATTATTATTGTAGCAAACTGGTGTCAAAACAAATAGACAATTCTCTATGTGGTCAAAGAACAGCCTATGCTCTCAACTTTGCAATGTTTTTAGGGTGTTTATGACCCACATCACGTGAACTGGATTTAAGAGATGTGACCTGAACTTTCACATCTAGCTTTATTTGGATGTGGTTAGCGGAAGCCATGAAAAGTCATCGCTCAACAACAGAATTTTAAGAAAGCTTATACTGTTACGTTCAACAAGGACCATCTGCACAAAAATGCACTGCAATAACAACTGAATTAACTGCAGTCTCATTCAAATGTTAAGACTACACGTGTTTGAAGGGGTTTTGATTCAGTTATGTTTTTAATATTAGCTATAATGAGGCAGATCATGTAGTATCTGAATCCAAAGGTACATAAAAAGTGTAATGTAATTATGTTCTGAATATTATTTTGCTGAATCAGTCCGTCAGTTCTCTTTTTGTTGTAATGATGACTTCTCGTCTCCAGGATTCTTAGTGCAGTCCGTCAGTCCAGTGGAAATGACAAAGAACTTCTCATTCTTGACCTTAGTCGCATGTGCCCTTCACTCCTGGATGTGAGAACCAGTATGGAGAGGCTGAAGAACATCATAATGACTGGTGGGTATCCGGGTTCGGTTTGGGATTGGGGTTTGGTATGGGGTTCATGCTTCTTGCAACACTCTAAGTTCATGTGAAAGGCGTAACCTTCAGATTTTAAGGTTCATCTGAAGTTTCAGACTTGTCTTATAATCTAAATAAAAAAAATGCCCTTACCTAAACTCAAGAAGAACAGCTACTCATTCATTTCTGTTTGTACAAAATATACACCAGTTATGATATAGTGAACATACTTTTAAACTGTGAACAAGTGTCAGTCCACAGAAAAGGTAAGGGACTCAAGGATTTGTTTTCTTATCCTCAAAACATTAATAAGAAAATCATAAAGTTAATTTTATCTAACACATAAAGAATGCTTTATAGGCCAGGCTAAAACAGCAGAAAGCTGGCAACTATAAATGATTTACTCCCAACAGCATTATGGGCTTTTACCTAAAAACGAAAATGATGATGACAAAGCTAGACAGTAAAATTGTCTACCTCTGAACTAATGAAATTGCCCAAATTGATAGTAAAATTGAATAGTGGGTCCTTCTTTCAAGAATTGAAAGTTTTAAAAATTTACAGTAAAATAGGGTTCTTTGTCTTTCTCTGAAGCATTAATAGAGGATAAGATTTAACATTATCTTAGGGATGTTGTTCCTTCTCTGAAGAATTAAAAGTGATGAGTTTGCCGACATGCAGTGTTGTGACTTTGTGTTTCTCCCCCTAGACTCTGCTAAGGACTTTTACAGCACTGACGCTCGCTGGTTCAACAACCTAGAAAGCTGCCAGTGGCTCCATCAGGTCTCGTCCTGCATGAACACAGCAAACCATATGGTGAACCAGCTGGTACGCGAGTCGCAGACAGTTGTGCTCAAAGGTGACATTGCTTCTTTTTACTCCAGCGCTAGAATAATAGTCTAGGGCCACTTGGAACTTGGAGGAGGGTCGCAGAAAATATGTGCAATAAACTGGAAAGACATAGAATGTTGCATGGAAAGTGAGTCACAGAGAGTTGTGCTCTAAGGTGACATTGCTTCTTTTTTACTCCAGCACAATAACAATAGTCTAGGGCCACTTGGAACTTGGAGAAGGGTCACAGAAAATACATGCAATAAACTGGAAAGACATAGAGTGGTGTCAAGAAGCTGGCCGAGGATAGAGAAAAATGGAAAGTGTTTGTCTTTTGTTTGGTCTTTAGCTTTATGTCTCTTGCAACATTGTAAGGCCTTTTGAGAGGCAGGTTACTTCAATCACGAAGAGAGTCTTAACCATTACACCACAGACACCAGTCGTCTTTGTCTGTAGTCTATACCCTGGTTGAGAAAGGCAATAAAGATGTTGACATCATTTTAGTAATTCAAATAACCCATCCAAATAATTGTCTCTGGCGGCTGTAGTGTATTGGTTAGGCGCTTCATGTAGAGGATGTGAGTTCAAGGCCCACATGAGGCAGTTTGTTTGATGGAGTATATTTTGGTTTTTCTGCTGGGACACTCGTCACAATGTCCCTCTCAGCCTGGGTTTGGCTTAAATGACCTTACAGTGTGCAAGGGATTTTAAGCCAAAACCAAACCAAATTTTTGTCTCACTTTGCTATAACTTTCATTTGTGGGTCTTACCTTTTTGATCCACCTGTCATTTCAGTTTTCACCTGTACCTTGAACAATTGTATGCAGAAGTATTTCACTTTGGTAATGGCTGGATTTTTCATCAAATTCTCTGATGCTGCCAACTAACAAGTCTTTTAGCTTTTTCATGTCTACAGCTAATTTTTTATGTGCAGTATTTGAAAACTTTGTTGAAATTAAGGGCTTTTAGCCATGCTTTAGTCCTACCATATGCTTATGGTATGAAATCATATCAAGTTTTTGGTCTGTTTGGTTTGGTTTGGGCTTAACGTCCCTTGCAACACTGTAAGGTCATTTAAGGGACGGGCGACTTCGACCCTGCCTGTCAGGGCCAACCTGGGCTGAGAAGGACCTTGTCCCAGCAGGAAAACGGAAAAATGGTCTGTGGAATTAAGTGATGTAAGAAATGATAATTGATTCATAGAAATTTTACAACACCCTTTTTCTTTTCTAGGATACAACAGCTTTAAAAAAAAAAGTCAGATCTACGAATTTATCACTTTTGACTAAGTTACATGTTTATTTGTTTCTGACTGTCAGAGGAAAGCGGCTGTGACTTGACGGCGTTGATCTCCAGCCTGGTGCAGATACAACTGGACCCAGAGTTCAGGACCATCACAGGTTTCCAAAGCCTGGTACAGAGGGAATGGGTGGTCATGGGACATCCGTTTCAGCGGAGACTGCACATAGTCTGGTCGCCAAACACAGGAGAAACGGAGCAGGTGACAACTGACTTATGTTGGATCATTTGCATTGGGATGAATTGGAGCTTTTCTACTCTTTTTACTTTCTCTGCTAAATTTCCTTTTTATACGTTGGGAGGTGGGCAGTAATAACATGATGTATAGACATAGGACATAGATGTTATACACAATTTCTACTAAGTGCTCTAAAAAGTGCTCCTTCTTCTATCTAAATGCTACCATTGCCCTATTCTATTTCCTGGCGCTGAAATGACCTTGCAGTGTTGTTAAACTTAAAAGAGCAAACAAAAAATGGTCTGTGCAAGCTTGGTATGCCCTGCTTGAGTCGGTTGTTTGTGAATGAGATTGTGTTGAAGCACCATGTGTCTTATCTGCCAGAACTGTCATTGTTTGTCTTTATTCCCTCCAGGCCCCGATTTTCTTGCTGTTCCTGGACTGCGTGTGGCAGCTTTTGCAGCAGTTCCCATCTTCCTTTGCCTTCACTGAGACCTACCTGACCTCTCTGTGGGACTCCATGCACCTGGGCCTGTTTGACACGTTCTTGTTCAACAACTGTAAGCATCGCAAGAACTTCCTCACAGATGGACCAAACAGATCCTTCATCTCACTGCCTAGTGCCTGGGACTGGAAATTTCATCTCAGCGATGAGCAAATTCTGTTGTTCAACAATCCACTGTACATGCTTAGAACTTCTTTTGATCTTGACAATGTTGTGCACTCTGCAAAAAACACACTTCGTCTTTCTGGAGAAGAGCTGAAAGAGAGTCAGTACTCAATGCTCCTGGGCTCTCCTCCTCCCGCTGCGGACATGTTTGCCTTACAAGAGACAATTCTAAAGCCTGAAGTCACAGCTAGCCTAATCAAACTGTGGGCCCAGTGCTTTCTCCGGTGGATTGTTCCTGCACAAATCGTGGGAGGGGGGAACCCGTCCCAGTACATGCAGCAGTGTATCCTAGCAGAGGAGGTGATCTGCCTTCAGCACCGGCTCAAACAACTTTCACAACAAGCCGCGCAGCCATCACAGCCCGAGCCGGAGAAAAGGGTCAACGACCCTCTCCTTCGCGTGCAGGTGCATATGAAAAGCCCTCGACCACAGAGCGGTCTAGTCTTTGGTGCAACTGGCTATCAGAGCACAAGCAAGCAGTTATCTTCCATGTACATAACCTCATCCTTCCCGTTTAGCCCTGGGGTCTCACAACACACACAGCACACGCTCATCTGTGGTCCTTTGTCCAGATATTTGAGGGAAACTGCAATAGATCATGATTACAACCAAGATGCTGATGACTAAGACATCACTGTGTGCACGTATTAGGAGGTTTCATAGAAAACGTCAAATCTACAAACTTTCTGTTTGGCAGAGAGCATTCACCAACATTCGCGTTTGTAGATAAGTCATAATTGTGCAAAGATGAGTGTGAAGAAAATATTTTACTCATACCTGTTGATAGGTGGAAAAGAGCGTGTTACTTGCAAAATTATTTGAATCCTTGGAGAGATATTATTGTGCCTCTATACCACATCATTCAAGAATGTATGCTGGTGTATTTTAGAGTTTGTATAATTATCTTTGTTTTTGTTACTCTGTAAACCCCGAGTTGTTATCCAATAGGCCTTTGTTATTTCTGAAATTATGTAATCTTTATGACTTGTCAGGAGACCACAGTACTCCCCTTGATGGCCATGAAGTTTGTTGAGTTTATTGTGATATTCGCACATGTGATTATAGAATCAGAGAATTTATTTGTTGTCTTTGCAAACTAGGAATGTCCGGTGTGTGTAGGTTGTTAGCTTAACAGACTCTTTTAAAACATGAAACTTGCCTTCTTGTATATAATATGTCATACTCCTGATCATGCTATTGTTTCAAACTTTTGGATTTGTACATAAGGTTGATATGAACATTTTGACGATGGTGAAAAGATGGTGCTTACATTGCTGCAACTTTGCAATTCTCTCTCAATAACGTCACAAGGTTGGTGATCTTATATATCTTAATGAAGAGATCTTTGTTAAATGAAGAGTAAAGCTATTTGGATTTCTTTTGTACATGGAGGGCAAAAAGACTCATACATCTTAATGGGCCATGGAATAAGAGGTCTGTTGAAGTGGACATGATTGCATTATTGTATTTGATTAGTACAGGTCTGTGTATCACTTAGATCAGTATTATGTAGAGCTTATGTAAACAACATATATACTTTAGTGAAGAGTGTAAAAGTAATAGTCATTATATCAATGTAAGGTTCTGTCATGTGCTTACTAACATACTCAGGCAGTATTTATCTGATTTCTTCATGGTCATTCCACACATGAGTGCTGAGCCTCTCAGAAAAGTTGGATTTTTTTTTTATCACATAATTTGACTAGTGTATGTGAAAGGCATAGCATTCATATTAAAAGAGCGTCAAACCACACATGGAAATCCTCCATGATGAAGCAATGCAAGAAACTTATACCTTTGAGAAATAATAGTATGTAAGCTGAAAAGGTTGATTAAATTTTTCTCCATACTATGTTATTACTTCTTTAAGTGAATTGAATCAGTTTGCCATAGCCACTAGCCAATGCTTTGCTAATGCAGTGCAGTGTGTTTTCCCCTTATCACTTGCAGTGAAAACCACTGTCATGTAGATTGTGCTTTGTATTGTTGACACTTTCATAAACAGCTGATCTCAGGGATAAGAGCTGGTCAGCTCAACTGAATGATCACGATTTCTGTATTCTAGCTTGCTATTGACTGTGTTTGTGTGGACGGATCTGTGATGTAATGACCAGGCTCTTGGCTTATCACACAGAAGACAAGAGTTCAATCCCCACTGTTTGACAAGCTGCTCAGTCTCAGTCTACCTGCTGGGATGTTGTGTCCCTCTCAGCCCAGCTTTGCCTAGATAGGCAGGGTTGAAGTGGCTCGCTCTAAAATAACCTGACATTGTTAGTATTACAAAGTGGCATAAAACTGAAACCAAACCAAACCAAAATAGTCTTTTGATGAAAAGAACAGGTCTTGTGGTCTTCCCACCATTATACTTTGTCTTTTGGGAGGTGTAGGATGAAAAGTGAACATTGTTTTTGCTTGTCCTGAATGTGGTTAGAAAATTGATAAACCATGTGCACCATGTGTTTCCATTGGGGCATGCTCTTTGAGGGAAGTGAACACAGATAAATAGAAATTCTATCATTTCTCTTTGTTTTTCATCAGAAGCTCAATACAAAGAAAGTAGCATAATAGCATCTAGGCACTAAATATCAAAAGAGGATGTCGATAAAATATAGGCCTGTTATTCATTTGTAAGTGGCCAGTCGTTCATTTGGATGAGGGCAGTAGGAAGGTCATTTTTAGAAAAACTCAATCCAAGTTCTGTCTGCACAAGCATGAAAAGCATTTGAAAATCAATATGGTTGTAATCGGCAAGATCTATAATAGTTGTAGAGGATGACTAATAGGGAACTTGCCAGGCTATATATTCATTTCACACGACAAGTCTGCAAAGCACTCTCTGTATGTTCTCGCTGAACAAGGTTTGCAATCTAGAATTCTTACAGAGATGCAAACAATAAGGCATTATTCAAGTTGGAGATGGTTTTTGAAAGTTCTTAAAAGGAACCGTATACCATCATTGCGACTCCCTATACTGAACACCAGAAGGATGTCAAAAGTGGGGCAATTCAAGGATTGTTTGGCAACAAGCCATAGAAGCTGAAATGAGGTTCTGAAACCACTCATGACCAACACTGACCAAATTGTCCTGAGACAGACAGAACCTGAGGTCCTTCATGGCTGCCCCAAGCGTCAGAAGTCACGATCGGTAATGAAGTGAAGTGAATTCATCCCTACAATTATGTTTGTGTCACTTCTGTTTTCTAAAAACTAGCTATAGTTTTCCTGATAGTTCTTAGTGTTGTTGGTTTTTTTTACATTGGCAAGACAAGTTTTTTCTCTTTATCATTATAAACAGTTCTAATAATACAGAAATCATACAGAACACTTTAAGAATGCAGTTCAGTTTCTTGATGATCAAAATGTGTTTAAATTGTGGATACAACAACTTTATTCTGATATTGATAGCACAGCTCATTTATCTGCTGCAGCAACAGAGACTTTTGAATCTGTCAACAATAAAGCTTTTTCTTTATGTAAAGTTCTCGTTGTCATGGAAACATCTCAAATGTATCCCTGGTTGTTTCATCACATTCTGCTTCTATCAATCTTAATATCAGGCTAAAAAATCTACAACTAGACTAATGCTCAGTCTTTTCATGGGACAACTCTTCTTAAAAACCCACATAATATTCACAGTTTATTTCCTTCACCTTTTATTTCCTTCCCTCGTTTTATTTGCATGTTATCTGTACTGTTCCCTTTTGATTGATAAAGCATGTGCCAGTTTAAATGTCTCTGTTAAAGTGGATCACAACATGAGTGAACAATTTAGAATGTTTTTACTAAATTTCAACTGCTAGCAATTTCCCTCCATTTTGAGATACTATAGTTAATTCTTGTTTTTATTATTTTGTGCAATAGTAAATAGCGTACCCGGCTATCTGCTGTTGCTGTTGTAGAATTATTTGCGAGAAGGGTCAATGGACTTTTTTTGTCATTTTTTTTTATTTCTTGACAAACTTTGGTTTACCATTTGTTCTCCTTTGTATGAGACAAAAGTGCTGCCTCATGATGATATTTGAAATGATAGCTGAGAAGATCAAGAAGAATTATTCCCATGTTTCTTGTCAGAATATAGTTCTGACCATGCTCAGTCTATCAATATTTTATATTATTCTCTCTCCTTTAGAAATATCCTTTTTTGTGATTGTATACTCTTATGATCCGGTCTCCTTTAAAAACATCCTTTTTTTTGTGATTGTATAGACCTACTCTTGAGATTGGAAGGTAAAAAACAATACAAGAATTGTTTTGTAGACTTGCATAAATATCTTTTAGGATTGTAGCTATGGATTCTTATTTCTGTGAAGGACCCTTACGAAATGCTGAAGCTTAAAAGGACAAGACCAGAAAGGAGATTGTCAGAGGATGAGCCCCCGTGAGGCAAGTGTATCAGTTTGTTCCTCCTGTAATGCTGGAGAGTACAGAGCTATACACATGGGTCATGACTCCTGGATGCTTCTCCTGCTGTCTTGGACTGATTCAGATCAAGTAATCCTGTCGTGAGGTTTTATGGGCATAGCCTCGAAATTTATACAGGAAATGGAATAGCACTTTTGACTTTTGTATATGCCTGATGCAAAGCTGGAACCAAGATAACTCTTAAATGAGTAGGGATAAGATTTAGTGCAATTGTGTGCGGCAAACAGCCCGTAGGCCACTACCCAAAAGAAACTCCCTTGTAACCGTTTTTATTTTTTCACTCAATATACATTTTTTACATTTGTACTGTCTTTAGGGAAATTAATTTTTTTTTCCGGTTTTTGGTGTGAAAATTTAAATTAAAAACACCATTCATATTTCTTTATGTACATCGTGTGTGAATTCATTAAATTGATTTATATATGTTGAATTGGATATGGAATGCTATTACAAAACATTTAAATTGAATTATGCATATAAGAAATAAGAGTGGTAATTTTCATTGAAATTTTCACACCAAAATGGACAAATGCATTTCACCGTTGGATTGTGGAGTTGTTGCTTCAATGTTATAAAGTGGTTTGCCTATGAAGAATATTGTGCACTTTTAATTTAGAAATTTAAACGAATATCTGAAAAGAACAGATTGCCACTTTGGGTTTAGCTTAATTCTTGGGATATTTTCATTCCACAGTACTTATTATCCTGTAGGGTTAATCTTTCATTTGTGTTGAAAATAAGTTATGTTTTTCATGTCTTTATAGTTACTAGTAGAGAACCCGTTCTACGAACGGCAAGAAATCGGAATCAATATCACCTGGAAAAAAACATTAATTATCACCTGAAAACAAAAATTAGTTATCACATGCAAAATAAATTACTAATCAGTTATCACCTCAAAGGGGAACAAAATATGACTGGCGAAAAAAAAAAAAAGAAAATATCAATGAGGTTCCTACCTGAAAATTCTGCGAGGACTTGACATTTAGAACAGGACT
>JAUKPP010286796.1:0-10388 GCA_032273245.1 Phyllaplysia taylori
GTGTGTGTGTGTGTGTGTGTGTGTGTGTGTGTGTGTGTGTGTGTGTGTGTGTGTGTGTGTGTGTGTGTCTGTGTGGTGAATATATGTGTGTGTACCTATGCGTTTGTTCATTAGTTTGTATTGTGTTCGTGCTCGATTCAAAATGAAAGTACAGATAATTACAGTGACATAGAATGCAGTATGGCAACTGGGTCGCATGGTGTTGGTGGTTGAATGGCGTTCTGGTATGCTCTGCCTCTCCCACTTCTTTCTTTGTGTTGATTTTGTCCTAATCTAACTCCTCACTTTGATATGGTCTAATAGTGTCGGCAGCACCGTAAAAACTAGTAAAAAGACCACAAAATACGAACCATGTGGTACTAATTCATGGTATTAGGAAGTCCTGAAGGTCATCTAACACCCTTAGGGAGAGCACTATTACAGACAATACTGGTACTCTCTCAGAACCAAATAGTCATTGCAATGAAGCTACAGAGGATTAATTATAATCTTATCGCATCTTAAGATGGTTTTAATGATGATATAATCGAAAGTTGTTGCCCAATCTCGTTTTCATTATCTTGTCTACACCGTATCTACAAGTCTTAAACTCGATAGTTTGATGGCTGCACTTTCTTCGAGACGCAAACTTAATGATCCTCTCACATTCCATCAAATGTTCTCACAGAAATATGGCGCCGAAAGTCGTTTCTATAAAAGCTAGATTCGTTTGGTTTCTTTTTATTTCTTTTAATCCCAAGAAAACGTACAACAAAAAGAGGATAAATCCGAGCCGGTGGTATCTTCTCGCATGATGTCTCCGCGAAGTAGGAAAAGAAATTAATTCATCGCCAGGACTACTTTCGTTTTCTTCTGAATCTTTGGCAAGTTCAATCAGGGATATTTGCAGTATACAAAACCTATATAAGTGTCACAGTTTGGACTTTCGGTGAAGATTGAGTAAATGTGTTCAGTTCCGAGACAGATTGGTGCCCTTTCGTGCACCGTGCGCATCGGACACGCTTACTTCCTGCGGTGCAGCGGGTCACGCACCATTGGCACAAGTCGTAAGATCACCCCACGAAACTGCAAAGTGCGGCTGGAAATTCCCAGGGAGACGTCGCACGTCTGAAGAGCGGAGTCTTCCAGTCTCCAAGGGGACGTTACTCTCCACAATACCGTGGTGGTTCTGTCCCCTGATGGTGCGCTCTTCAAAGATGAAGAAATAATGGTTGTCCCCCTTGGGTATAAGCAGAGGTCATTGATAGTGTTTGTGTTGGGCGCAGATATCGGGTTCTCTCGCCCCTCCTCGTATCGTCATGGTTGAATCTTAGCTACGCCGTAACTCTAATTGATACGCTTGGCGGCTTGTTAATGTTCAGAGGGGAGAAATCATTTTGTTTATGCTCGCAATTCTACACTTCAGTGTCTCAAATCCGAGGGGAGAATGCAGAAACATTGATCCTGTTTTACTTCTCCCACGTAGTCCAACCAGAACAGATCTGGCGGTGACTGTAGCCCCCTCTCTCTCTCTCTCTCTCTCTCTCTCTCTCTCTCTCTCTCTTCCTCCCTCCCTCTCTTTCTTTCTCTCTCTCCCTCTCTCTCTCTTTCTCTCTCTCTCTCTTTCTCTCTCTCTCTCTTTCTCTCTTTCTCCCTCTCTCTCTCAATCTGTCGTCATCGATTGTTTTTGTCTCTAAAGCAATTGCGTTATATCGTAATGGACGGAGCCTACATTGATGGCTCATATTTACTAAGAGTACAATTTGGTTTTCATTTTGGTTACCAGTGTCGTCGGTGGTCTAATGGTTAGGCTGCCGGACTCGTGGTCGGAAGATTACGGGTTCGAATCCCAACTCGGGCCCGACGTCGTGTCCTTGGGAAAGGCATTTTGCTCAAATGTTCCTCACTTCGCCCAAGTGTTAATGGGTACCCAGCTATAGACAGCGAACGATCTTGTCCATATGTTAGTGCTTTAGCGCCTGTAAAATGGCAGCTTGCATTGTATGCTTCCCAGAAAGTTGAAACGGTTTCTGAATGACTTGGTCTGCTGGGGTAATAATTGATTGCAAAGCGCATAGAGCCTGCTTTCAAGCGTGGATATGCGCTATATAAATGCAGTCATTATTATTATTTTTAGAACAATGAGGTATCAAGACCACAGAATCCGTAAAGCAAACCCTGGGGCGGATATGATCTGAATTAAAGTATGCATGGAGCATAACAACATCAAACAAACAAACAAAACATTTCCTCGCATGTGAAATTTGCCAAATTCGCTATGCCATCTCTCAGCTCAACCCTCTATGCATCAATGATTGTAAAGCGCGCAGAGCCTGCTTTCGAGCACGGACATGCGCTATACATGCAATCCATTATTATTATTATCATTATCATCATCATCATTATTATTAGTATTAGTATTAGTATCATTATTACTTTTATAGTTGTTCTTTTTTTTTATTACCATTATTATTATGAAGTCTTCCTCTCCCTGAACCACAAACAAGCACTTTTCACTTTTCGTTCCCTTTTCATATTATTCCATGACTTTCCACTTCGCTCTATAAAATGACCTTACAGTGTTGAAGGGGACGAAAAACTGGTAACCAAACCAAACCAAACCTAACCAAGACATAATTACAATGCAATCAGTATTCAAATTAACGTCCTTTTCATTATTCAGACAGATGAATATTTTTGTTCTTTTTCTCTCCACCAGACGGCCAGGAGTACTGGGCAGACCTGGAGGGCCGTGAATGCGTCAACTGTGGCTCCATCTCCACCCCACTCTGGCGCCGGGACGGGACTGGTCACTACTTGTGTAACGCCTGTGGTCTCTACCACAAGATGAACGGGCTCAACAGGCCGCTGATCAAGCCTCAACGACGCCTAGTGGGTGTTTTATATTTTGGTTCAGTTGTTTGTGTTTTGTTTTGTTTTGTTTTGTTTTGTTTTGCTTGTTTGGGTTTTTTTGGGGTGCGGGGCGGCCGGGGAGGTGTTGGTGGGTTGTTGTTTTCTATTGTTTGTTTGGTTGGGTTGGGTTCTTTGTTGTTGTTTGTTGTGGGGGGATGGGGTTTGCTTTTTGTGGGTGTTTTTTTAGAGGGGGTGTGGTCTTCTTTCTTTGGGGGCGGGGGCTCCCTATTACATTTAGTATCCTACTGTGCCTGTCTCTCTTTCCGTCTGCCTTTAATCTGCCCGCAACTTTAGACGTGCCTGTCGTTCTGTTTGTTCTAAATCTATAGTATCATGTTTGTCTATCTTTCTGTTTCAGTTTATACGACAAATTTTGTGAGTTTTTTCTGTCTTTCATTTTTTCTGTTTCTCTTTGTTTTCACTCTTTCGTATTGTATATAACTTTATCCATCTTCTTACCTGTATTCACTCGATAATGTATTACGTCTGTCTATTGTTGGTTTTTTTCTGTTTTAGTCTATCAATCATTATGATCTCTATCCATTCGTCCGTCTCCAGTCTGCCTCCAGACGTGTTGGTCTATCCTGTGCCAACTGCCACACCTCAACCACCACGCTATGGAGAAGAAGTAACGAAGGAGAGCCAGTGTGCAACGCCTGTGGGCTCTACTATAAACTTCATGGGGTGAGTTTTCATCTTTCCCTCTTTCTCTCTCTCCTTTGCTCTCACTCCCTTTCCTCTGTCTATCCGTGCAGAAAAAGTAACGAAGGAGAGCCAGTGTGCAACGCATGTGGGCTCTAATATAAACTTTCTTCTCCAGTATGCTAATTATAATACATGTAGGCTATATAAATCAAATGGGATTTTATTGTGTTTATTTTACTAGAGATGATAATCTTTTGGCCTTGAAATGTTTATCACCCATTTAGACAGAGCCCACGCTGAGAAGTTCCTTGCAAAAAGTAGTGATAGTATGCAATGAATATAGTCATAGGAAGTCAGCTTACTGTCTCTTTATATCTCACTTCTTTTCATCTCATCTCATATGAGCTTATCTCAACTCATTTCATCTCATCTTAACGTATTTCATTCCATCTCATCTAAATTTATCTCAACTCATCTCATCTTAACTTATCTCATTCCATCTAATCTAAACTTATCTCAACTCATCCGATCTCATCCTAACTTATCTCATTTGATCTCATCTCATCTCCTTCAGGTGAACCGACCTCTGGCGATGAAGAAAGACGGTATTCAGACGAGGAAAAGAAAACCTAAAAACGTCAACAAAAACAAATCTCCAACTACAAAAACTGAAGACAATGGTGGGTATTTTGAACTCCTGAATATCTACAGATCAAGCTGGTCTGGATGTGTTGGGTTGGGTTTTGTTGGTTTTTTATGTCCCTTGAAAGACAACTTTGACCTCGCCTGTTAATATCAACTCGGGCTGAAAGGCACCATTGATGGTCTGTTTTCATGTCAGTTTAGATGTTAGGTCAGGCTTTAATTTTTTACCCAGCCTTAAAGTGGATCAAACTCATTAAGAGCGGGCGCAGTGCAAACAATTTAGTGCTTTTTATACACGCGTGGGTTTTTTCTTTACAGAAATAAAACGCCGAGTAAGCGAAAAGCACAATCAAAACAAATTAATGAATGTATAATACAGCCAAACCGATATCAATTAGTGTAGTTGTTTTGGGGTTTTTTTCACTTTTAAAAAAATTGAACTATTGGAACAACGCCACAGTACATGTACTATAATTTTTTTAAAGTAGGTACTAATTGCTATTTTTCTAACCATACGATGTGAGATTGCTACAAATGTTGAGAAGGAGAAAGAAATATTTACGAGAGCTTACAAAGAAATGATTTACCACCTTTGTTTCAAAGATTTATTCCAAATGACTTCATACAGAGATTTCGCAGAAATTTACAGATTTTTTCAATTGATGCTAAGATATTATCATACATGTATTTTAATGTCTTTTCAGAAACAAAATCCGACAGCTCCCCATCTAAAGGTAACACAACAGCAGGGAACAGCTCGAGCAACAACAGCAACAACAACAGCAGCAGCAACAACAACAACGATAACACAGCAGTCAACAAAAACAACGACACTGCCAAAACAGAATCTGGAAAAACCGCCAAACAAGAAAATTCTCCAAAATTAAACTCAGCCAAATCTCCATCCACCTACGCGCCCCCGCCCAACACTGGTTACGATCTCATCACGCCAAAATCTGAATTCGCAGAAACCAGCAAAAATTACCACGACTCAACTAAGGCGACGTACGTCATGGAAACGGCTAAATCGGTTGGCTACGATCTACACAAATCTACTCCTTACCATGACGTCATGAAATATGACGTAGACAGCAACAAACACAGCGCCTACCTTGACCCCATGAACATGGCGTACCTCGAAGCCGCGAAGAACGCTGGGTATTTCGATATGTCTGGCGCAGGCTATAACCAGTACGATCCCTCAAAAGGCGTATACAACGTCGACCCTAACGAGAAGTTGGGAGGTTATAATATGGATCATGGGAAAATCGATTACAACTCTGCATCCATCAAGAGCGAATACATGAGAGCTAGCAAAGCCGATTACATGGATGTGATGAAAGCTGACCCCTATATAATCTCTCAGAGATCCGAATACGTGGACAAAGTCGATTATTCCGGGATGAAGCAGATGGGTTACGATACCAGCATGCATATGAAGAACAATTACATGGCGGCTATGTCGAAGATGGATTATCCAATGGTTCCATCCACCATAGGGGGAGGAGGAGGGATGAAACCAGGAAGTGACGTCACCACCGGCTCTGCACACGTCATGTCCGGTATGTCACCTGTGTCTTCATCCCACTCCCACATCATGACGTCGTCGCCGCACATGCACAATATGATGACGTCATCCGCGCCACACAACACGATGCCAACTGCACATTCATCCGTGCTTCCTCATCCTCCTCCTCCTCATCATCATCCTTCCTCTCTTCCTCCTCCTACGTCAATCCATCACGGGTATGGCCTCCCCGCTGTACCCGGATCGTCGCCGAAAACGGAGCCAGGCGTCATGTCGTCGGAAACTCCGGCTACAGCCAACAGCTACAGAGGAAATGACATCACAGATGCATCTGGTCAGTCATTGAGATCCGTTGAGAGCGTACCTGCTGCCGCGTCATCACTCCACACAGTACCCGTAGCGAGCTAATGACGTCATTCATTTAACATGTATGTACATCATATCTTTGGAGTAAATAACATTGCCGAACTATTTTTAGAGATTCAATGACTATAGAGAGATGTCCTGTTGCCTGGATGCAGTCGAGATGTTCCTACATTGGCAAGGCTTAAAAAGACATTTGACTACCTAGGCTTCTTTGACTACATGTACTGTGTTGCTCGGAAGTAGTGTAAAGTATCGCTGACTTATTCCGACATGAAGATTCTCGAAAAGACGTTTTGGCTACACAGGCATCTACGAGTATGACTGCTGCGCAGCACCCACATTGCCTTGAAGCATTGATGTGTTTCTTAAATGGAAAGAGTCGTCAAAAGAAACAAAGACATGTGACAGAAGACATACACCCAGACTGTAGAGAAAATATCGAAGACAAATTCTAACGTCGCACGGTAACAGAACTTTCAGTTTGTTTGCAGAAAGGGAATTGTGAAGTCTGAGAGTCATCCTACAAACTTTCTTCGATGGAAAGAGTCGTCAAAAGAAACATAGAAATATGACAGAGTACACACTCAGACAGTTGAGAAAACATCGAAGACAAATTCTAACATCCCACGGTAACAGAACATTCAGTTTGTTTGCGTGGAATGGAATTGTGAACTCTGAGATTCATCCTACAAACTTCCCTTTAGTCTGAAAGCTGATTCTTCTATACCTGTCAGTCTGATTCTCAAAGTTTGAAACAATACGTCTCAGAACATTATGTTGGAGTGAGGCGAAGGATCGGAAAAGCTGGAAACGATGTGTTTGGAGAGGCTTGAAATACATGATAAATATGGATGGAGGTAACATTTCGTGGGTAGAAAAGGTGGAAATCCCTTATCCGCCTTGTTTAACACACTCTCTCTCTCTCTCTCTCTCTCTCTCTCTCTCTCTCTCTCTCTCATTCTCTCCCTCCTTGTTTTTCATTCTCTTTTTTCCTTTCTCTCCTCCTCCTCCCCTTCTCTTTCCATCCATCTCTCGCTCTCTCTCTCTCTTTCTCTCCCTCTCTCTCTCTCTCTCTCTCTCTGTTTCTCCTGACAAGAGTGACGACAAGCCATGGTAATGACATCATAATTAATGGCTGTTGGTCTTCGTCATTTTAGGTCCTTTTTGTCCAATATGGATCTCCATATTTTTATTATTATTATTATTATTTCCATTTGTTATTTCTATATTTCCTTTCGTTAGTATACGACGTCACATTGTTGTCTAACGTTAATTTCGATAACATGATCATTTTGTACAAAAATTAACCTAAGTGACGTATCATTAAACTTACGTCATGTTTATGCTCCAACATTTATTCTTACTGCCTTCTGTAAAAACTGTGTTTCATAATAGCCTTATTTCAGTCCGAAGTGCATCATGTTCTATGATTGTTTCGTTATCATGTTTATACCTCGAGTAAATTCGCGCTGTAGTCTGTACAAAATTAGTTTTGCCGAACATCCGATTCTAAAAGTCTAAAACGATGTTCCTTAAAGTACGATTTACAATGACGGTTTTATGTTTACGTTACAAAGTTTATTCGTTTCGTCACATGTACAAAATTCGTTTTGAAAAATGTTCGATTCTCATAGTTTGAAACAGGAAAGGTGGAACGAGTATGAGAGAAAGAAAAAAAAACCAAAGTGTTGTGAGAGAGAGAAAAGGGAATTTAAAAAAAGAAAAAGAAAGATAGAGAGAGAGAGAGACAGAGAGAGAGAGAGAGAGAGACAGAGAGAGAGAGAGAGAGATAGAAGTGATTCGATCTTATGGCATGTACTTTTCCATGATTACAACATTACCAACTGAGGTTGAAACCAGAAAAAAAAGTAGGCCCCTACAGATCTTTGAATTCATTTATAGGCAGTCTCTCCATCTTCTACAACGTTCTTCACCTTCCATATCTGCCTGTCTTTCTCTCTGTGCGTCTCTCCACATAATATATTAATTTCCTTTTTTCCACTCTATCTTCTCTCTCTCTCTCTGTTTTTCACTCTCTTCTTTAATCTCTCTCCCTTCCTCTTCCTCCTCCTCCTCCTCTCTCTCTCTCTCTGTCTCCCTCTCTCTCTCTCTCTATCTCTCTATTTCTCTCTCTCTCTGTTTTTCACTCTCATTTTTAATCTCTCTCCCTTCCTCTTCCTCCTCCTCCTCTCTCTCTCCCTGAGTCCCTCTCTCTCTCTCTCTCTCTCTCTCTCTTTCTTTCTTGCGTGCTCATTATAATAAGTCACCTGTTTTGCCCTCAATTTCAGCCTCACCCCCTCTCTCTCCTCATTAGTATTTCTCTCTCACTTTCTTTCATAATGCTTATCATCACATCTGTATGCGCTGCATAGAGAATGGGCAAAGATTTTCAATCACTATATATCACGATACGACTTCTATTCGTGACATACCATTAAAAAACATATCTGTTGCTATGTAAGTACATTTACATGTACAGTATTTTTTCTTACCTTTACCGGCGCTGGGGTCCGGGTTGGCCCTGGCAGGCAGGGTCGAAGTAGCCCGTCTCTTAAATGACCTTCCAGTGTTGCAGGGGACGTAAAACTAGTAACCAAAACAAACATTTCTTACCTTTATTACTATAAACATTTCTGCTACGAACACGTGTACAGAACATTAATGAAACTAAATGAAGCGTGTTCAAATGTATTTGTTGCTGACATTTTTGTTTGAACATTTTTAATAATATAAAACATGTATTATGTAAACTATATTATGCATCATATTGATAATATTATGAACATCATGCATTCTCAAAAAGTACCTTGTATAATATTTCTACGTACTGATCACGATTATTAAGTCACCTTTTCCATGTTCCTCTGTGAACAAACTTACAGTAACTTTTGATTTTCTGAAGATTTTGACCAATGTCTTCCATAATTATGTCTCTCTTGCATTGTATGTATAATTTCTTTTCTGAACAAAACATATTTTGAATTATTTAATTTTCTTTTCTTTTTTTTTTGTCTTTGTCCTATTTTTGTTTGTTTATCGAGTATCATGCTCAGGCCTACTTCTTTTTTTTATCATAATTTTTTCACTCCATTTGTTTCTTCAAAACGAGCAAGGATACTGTGTTCTTGTTCAGCGGAGTTGGCTGAAATTTGTTTTTTATGTTGTTCATTTTTCCAAAGTGAAATATATTTTGCTTCTTCTATATGATTATGAATTCGAGCATATAAACACAAAGACAGTTCAAACACAAATACATACGCACACACATATGTAGTGAAAGAAAAAAAGAAAGAAAGAAAGAAAGAAAGAAAGAAAGAAAGAAAGAAAGAAAGAAAGAAAGAAAGAAAGAAAGAAAGACACACGAGTATTCATGTTACAGAATGCCACTTTTTTGCATTTTTGCGTCGTTTGTTGTACAACATCTATAAAAAAAAAAAAAAATTCAGTTAACGATGATAATTTGCTGCCTCTGCATTTTCTGCCTTGACCTCCTTCTCCTGTATGTACTGATAATTTAAAGGCGTATATTTTAGTATGTATTGTAATGGTTAGACTCGTCGTCTGTCACGCAGAAGACCCGAGTTCAATTCCCGAGCAAATGCGTCTGTCTGCTGGAATTCGTTCCTCTCAGCCCGGGTTGGCTCTTACAGGCAGGGTCGAATTAGCCCGTCTCGTAAAACAGCCTTACAGTCAGTGTTGCAGGGGACGTAAAACTGGTAAACAAATTCAGATCTTTCGCTTGCTGTCAACTTACTTCAAAATAAGTGCCTTCTTGGACACAGTGTGCCCTTTTGTTAGCGTTATGTGTGAGTTGTAGAACAAAGCATTCACACAGTGTAAATACATGCACAACAATTATCGTGAGCTGTATGTTTTTTCTTACACCCTCATTTTATGTCTGGTTAGTATTCAATGTAATATATTTCATTCAATAATAATCATCCATTATTCTTTATATTTCTGTAGCTATTGACTTAAAATGAAAAGACACTTTCATAAGGATGAGCGTCCACTGACCTGTTTTGTCAGTTGCAGGCCAGGCTCATATAATATATAGGTGAACCTGACCTGCAACTGACTACACAGGTCAGTGGACGCTCCGTCTGATGCACGCCTTGATGTTGAGATTCGGTAGGCCTATTGTAATACATTGTAAATTGTAAAAGGAATGATGCACAAAACTGTTTAACATTTTGATTCTATGATCTTGTCTCTAATAGCAGAATGATCACGTCCATGTATCTGTTTTGCCGTCCATATCTGGAATTGATTACAACGTTTAGGCCGCGCGTCCACTGACATGTTTTGTCAG
>JAUKPP010286829.1:0-10386 GCA_032273245.1 Phyllaplysia taylori
ACCTTGACTTTGGGAGAAAAACCAGGTATTGATCATTAACGTTTTTTACTTTCATAATTATGCTCTCAATCAACAGTATAATAGCCTTGAACTTGAATCATTGATAATAATAAACCATAAACCACTGATCGCTGTCACTACCCCCCGGATATCAATTAAGTTGGTATTGTAAGTAAAACATACATTTGAAAATATCATTCTGTAAATAATGAAATACATATCAAGGCTGTTAAGTAAGTTCAAGGAGTGGTGTATAAGATTTCACCTGTTCAGAATTAAGATTGAAGAGCTTGTTTCGTGCAATTTGAGTATATATAAAGTTGAGAACTAGCAAGTTAAGTCAAGAAATCAGACAATTACAGCAATGGGCAGGAGTAAGCTTATTATGCCATTCATCATCTTCACAGAGAACACAATCTGGTCAAAAGTTCAGAGACAAAGAGATTCAACTTGGCAGCAAATTAAGACAGTTTATATTTACCACATAATGATATGTAAATATGTGCAGCATGATATAAATAGATATAAATAGATTCTCCTCTCAAGTATACACAAACAACGTCAGCAAGTTCATAGAGGCAAGTATGTACATGTAACAGCACAAATTGTGAAATGCCCCCAAACGCTCCCCAGCACACGCACCAATCAGTCAAAGATGTGTCACATACAAGTATGTATATGGCTAAGCAAATTCTTGTGCGTCCCATTTAAATAATGTCATAAAAGAAATGATTTTTTCTTGATGAACACAAACGACCTGAAGGGTACGATGAATGAGTTAGTCCTAACCCACACAGCTAAAAAGCTTCGCTGACAAAATCAAAGTGACTAGTGAAAATTGTCAGAATGCTTTAAATATCTTTCAAATACTAGTCAGTTCTTCTTTTTCTAGCAAAAGCAAAAATCCTCTCAATTAATCATAAGAAATAGAGAAAACAAATAAACACTGCCCTGGAATAATATAATAAAAACAATATGAGACCCAATTGGAATAATTGATGATTGATTTGTTTCTCTTTGGTCATGTAAACCTCTGAAAGCAAGCTGATTATGCCAGTTCAGCACCAAAGTGTATGGAGAATATATGCAGGAGATAAATATAACATAAGCCAACGTCCTAAGAGATTCCGTCAAATGTCGGACAGGAAAAATATTGCCGGCTATTATGAAGTCTCATAATAATATTCAGCATACATTTGGGAAGTAAAAGTTTAGTTTCGATCCTCACAAAAATTCTCTACTCCTAGCAAGATAGACCTACTTTGGACAAATGTAATGAAACTGACCAAAACAATATCAATGTGAATAAAACCAAACAGAAAACTTATAAATGTTTCTCTCTAATAAAATTCTATTTGTGAAATTATGTGTGAACCACAGAAATGTCTGTTTGAGGATTTTAGTTTCTGCACTTTTTATTATCTCTTTTCAGTATAGTAAAGAAACATAAATATTGAATTTCCCAAGCCAGCTCAATTCAGAGTAAGGATATTAAACTTAATGCTGCTTTGTCAGGGTCTACTTCAATCCAGATCTACACTTCAATACTAATGATAATACACATGCAAGCTAGTTCACTTACTAAGGTAAAAACAAATTATGTGTGTCAAACCTAACAACAGACAAGCATTGAGGACAATATTACACGTCAGATTCTACACCGGTGCTGGAGTTGCTGTTGAGGGAGGAGAGCGAGCCCTGACGTCGGAGTCGATTCACTCGTGTCTTGGCTGGACTGGCAAATTGAACCTGCTTGTCTGTGAGGGACCGGGTGCTGGGGAGGCAAAGTCACAGAATGACATAACATATTACGCTAATGTACTACAGTCAAAGGAAAACTATAGCTGCGTAGACCCCATTCATCTGGTCAACTTGAACTAAAATCCCCAAAATATTGATACTTCACGATCCACATAATCTGATTCTTCTTTTTTTTATTTCTTTTATGTAACTTGGCAGAATATCAATGTATAAATATCTTTTTATTTAAATCCATGTAAGGTAAGTGCAAACATAAAAAAAATCATTTCATCACACTTTAGGTGTCACCAACCATTCAAACATTGCACCTATCCAAAGCGAAACAAAATATGCAAAGCTCAGACTACATAGATTTTTTCAATGCAGAGACAACACAACAAAAAGTTTGAGTTTGGTTCTCGAATTGTCAGTGGGGGTGGGACTCTAACGGAGAGTGTAAACACGGGAATCCACAAGGATTCAATAGATTAGATTCTAGCTTAACACCCACTGCATTAAGGATATAAGAACTTTTACAAGGTGGCACCCCTGTTTTCACATCTAATTATAATTATGAAGTGATTATGGAGGGCCTAACTATATGAGTGCAAAACATTTGCAACCGACACCAATCAAATGTCCTACCTGCCCAGATTTTCCTTGTTATCGGGCGGCTCTGAGACAAAACCTTCCTGGCCGCGTATCCGCACGATCTCTGTGACGGCTGCTGCGTTGTTGCTGCTGCTGATGTACACACAGCCAAAGCTTGGGGCTGGGCCGAGACAGCGGGGAGACTGAACATCAATCACTGTTTGTCTGCCCCTGAAAGAAAAACGACATTGATTTAAGCAATGGAAAAAATGAAGAACAAGGCATTGCAACAGTCATGGTTATTTATTATTTTCATACTGGTGTAGAGTGTGTTGGATTCCTTTTTAAAGAGGGTCATGCCAGCCTGCATTCACTCCAACTCTCCTTCTTTCTCTCTTTCTCCGCAACCATCCCCATATCCATTTTCATTTGCTCACTCTCTCTTTCTTCTCCCTCCACCCCTCATTCTTCTCAGCCTCTTTCTCCCTCTCTTTCTCTTCCTTTCTTATATATTCTGCTCTCAAAAGCCATAAATTATGTATCCAGAAAACATACGAGTACAAAGAACAGCTATACGCTGTTGACAAAGGCTGACTTACTTTGCCTGGGCTCTGTCGGTGGGCACAACTGTGGCATGTACGGTGTTGCAATACGTCACATACAGGAACGGTTCCACAAAGGCTGGGGACGACACATCAAAAATGCAACGTGAAGAAGCCAAAGAGGACAAGAATGAGCTTGAAAAAAATCAAAGAACATGAACATTACTACAGCCCTTTTTTACATACAGACAGTTTGAGTTAGTTTCCAGTGAATACATTTTCAATCAAAGAAAAATAAAGCCTAGATAAGATAGACTTTTTCCATCTAACACAGGAAATTAGAGGTGATACAATTAGCTGTATAAAATAACTGTAATTAGAGGTGCCAACTGGTTAAGAAGAAGAAAATATCCGGAAATCCAGTTATTCTGCCCTGCGTATAAACTTAGGTTGGACACGAGTGGTTCAGATATTTGGATTTTTTTATTTATAAAAAATAATCAGTATCCCTGTGTAATGTATGGAATGTGACAGTTGAAGAATACATTCACTTCTCAAAGTACTTCTTAACTGAATATATGACAAATAAATAGCTATTCAGTGTTACAAGGGACGTAAAACTGGTAACCAGACCAAAACAGCTAACTTGTACTCACCAAAGGCGAGGGGGAGACCACTCCACTTAACATCTGTGGCTCGTGTCCTCTGCCCATGATGATCAACAAAGACGCCAAATTCTGAAATGATAAAACAGACCATCGGGCTATGTGAACATACTTGCAAAAACAAAATGAAGGTAAAACATTAAATAATTATGGAAATGAATACAATAAAAAGAAAGAGCACCAGAAGTTGATAAAGATTAAAAGATGTAAAAAACATTAAATGTAAAACAAAAGTGAAGAACATGCCAAAGAAACGATGCAATAACTATAGCTAAGTTTTGAACTAAAACTGTGTAGAGTACAGTAGGCAAAGGAAAGAGATCAAGTTGAAGATAAAACTAGACATCTGCAGCACTGAGTGCTTCAAAGCTGGTTATTTCAATACATACTTCTTCATCTTCTGTTTTAGTTATACCATATCACTGATACTGATCTTGCTTTTGGTTTTACACTTAATGTAACACTAAAAGATCATTTCAAAGGGTGGCTACTTTGACCCTGACAAGGGTCAAACCGGGCTGAGGACTCAGTATCCCAGTGGAGAGATGAACATGTTCACTGAATCTGGGGATCAACTCCCATGTTCTACGTGATAGGCAAAAAGCCTAATCATTGCACCACAGATGACAGTCCACATAACTGGGTTTCACTCAAGTGACAGCTTTTCCTTAATTACAAGGACATGTCCTATAATGTTGCCTCAAAGTGACAAAGGTCCTCAGTGAAAAACTCGGACACAAGTTTCTTCGAATTTGGAATGGAAATCAATTTCCCTTTTATCAAAAGAACAGAGCTCTTTGCTCTCCAACCAGCAAGTAGTTAGTGACTAAAACTTTGTTAAATGGAAAAAGAGCATACCATGGAAGCAGAGAAGGAACTCGAGGGGCAAGTCATCGGGTGAGACTCGCACCACGGACAAAGGGAAACTGTTGTGATTGGCTGCGCCGTACGCTGCAAAGGCCAGGGAACTGTCTTGGCGGTCAACAAAGTCTGGAACAAAAAGTAAAAGCAAGAAAAATCAGACATTACATTCTCAAGGAGAAATTCTTTTTTCTAAATGGAAGAAATAACAAAGCAAATCTGAATATCCAAGGGTAACATTTTCATGTTCTGCTCTCCATGTCATCAGTGAGTCAGCCATCAACTCATCTTCATCATCATTATCATCATTGCCTGTGGTCCCGCATGCATCTCAATCATGAGCAAGTTTCTCCAGCTGTCCCCATATATGTCCGAAGCTGAAGAAAGCTACCGTTTTTCTTTTCTTTTTAAAAAAAATTATAATGACAAAGAAATACAAATTTCCTTTCAAAGTTACGAGAGGAAAAAAGAAAAGTGAAATGTATAAAGTCAAACAAGCGTACCCAGCAAACTGGGATGTTCCAGGTTGATCTTGTAGAATCTCTCAGTGCCGACAATGGCGTAGTTCTCAGCGATACACACACAGCTACATGGCTCAGAGCTGGGGAACTCCTGGACACGGGGGGAACAGGGGAGAGAAACAATGGTCAAGGATTGGATTTTCATTGAAATAGGGGGGGGAAACAACAAGCTGATGAAGATTTTTTTTTTCTTTTATTCTTTTAAATCTGATGATAAAAATATAATTTCTAAAACTGGAAAAATTCATGTGAATTTGTTGGTTGTGGGTTTTTTTGTTTTACCATACTATACTCTTGACACTGTAAGGTCATTTCACGGACAGGAAACAGGATAGACAATAGTAATAACTAGAAAGAGAAAGAAAAAAAGAAAAAAAAACCTAGAAAGAGAGAGTAGAGCAGGCTAGGGTGCCCATCATTTATGTTAACTGTATTCATATCATTTTAGTTTTTGGTTTGGTTACCAGTTTTATGTCGCCTGCAGCACTGTAAAGTCATTTAATAGGCGGGCTACTTCAACCCAGCCTGTCAGGGCCAACCCAGACTGAGAGGGGAAAAAATCTCAGCAGAAAAAAACACAGATAGGCCGCGACCGGGATCAAACTCGGGTCTTCCGCATGACAGGTGAAGCACCTAACCATTACACCGCAGCGTCGGTGTATCATTTTAATGGACATTACACATAAGAAAGCATCATATCAGAACCAAAGTCAAATATGCAAATGTGAGGAGAAAGAGCTGACCAAATGTGTTTCGAAGAAAAAATCTTTCAGATAATGTGATGGATGGCAATAAACAAAACAGAAAATGGATAGAAAAGATCAGGTATTGCTGTTACTATCAGCACAAATAATCAAATGCAGCATGTTGCATTCACAGCCTAACAACGAAGTTCATCAAAGATCTAAGAGCAAGACGTTTACCTTCCTAACGCAGTACATGGCAAGGCTCGGATTGTACTTCATCAGATAGACCTTGGTGGGTGTGCCCACACACAGGTAACTGGCGTTGTTCCACAGGCCGACATCGAAGATGGTGCAACACTGGAGGCCTTCGATGGTGCGGAATGAGAATGGAGTTGTCTCCCCACCCAGCGTCTGACTCATGCGGCATTTGACCAACTTGTTCTCCAGTAACACCAGTCTGCGCTCTGGACCTGCGGGATAGGAGTTATCATCAATATGATTTTACAATACGAAAAGGTTCCTCGTATTGATTCATTCTAAAGTCACCAATGCAAATAGGACAATTCACTGATAGTGTGGCAAAGCTGTAAAAGAAATTTGAAAGAGTTCATTGAATGTGCTGGCCTCCCATCTCCGTCGTACACACACAACACCATTAGACAAACATAAGACTTATCTTACAAATGAAAGTCTCCCTTCTATAGAGTACCGTAATTAAAAACAATATTAGGTTTGGGTATGGTTGAACACTCCATGAGGCACTACGGTCATTTACGGGTGAGACCTCCGAATTTTACGTCTATCTACAACAGGAAGGGCGGTGCCATAAAAACTCCGGGGAAAAAAATCCCAGTGAATGTTCCTGGATTCAAACCTGGAACCTCTTCATCTGTAGGCGGGCACACTGCAGCTCTGCCATCAACGACCCAAACAACATTATTCTCTTCGTCAAACACCTGGGATTTGTGTGTCAAAAGTAAAAAAAAAAAATAAAAAAAACACAAATCACAAAATGCGCTTTTTATGTGTCTGCAGAAGAAAACCCAGCAGCATGTTTGTACCTGTCAAAATGACAATAAGATCAACGCCCTTGGCAAGAATCATCTGGTGCACGCTGCCGAATCCTGAGATCTGAGTCATCTGTTTGCGTTTTGAGGTCATGGCCGAGGGGTTGAAAGCATACAGGCCGTCGTCTGTTCCTGCCAGCACCAACTGCTCGAGAGAAGAAAATAATGATGGCATAATGACTGCATCTATATAGTGCATATCCTTATCTCAAAAGCAGGCTCTATGCACCTTACAGTCTATTACTACTGCTCCGCAGACCAAATCATTCAGAAACCTTCTCAACTTCCAGGGATGCATACAGTGCAAGCTGCCATTTTACAGGCACTAAGGCACTAATATACATAACAACAAGATCATTCGCTATCAAATTAAAAGTTTGTCGGAACCATAGCTTATTCAGGATATGCTAAAAATTAAGTAACACAAATTTTTCTCTGAGATTACAACAATGAGGTATCAATGCATTTTTTCTGAGGACAACATAAATGCTGATTGTCATTGCAACAATCATGCCAGTTACTGTAGCAATACAAGCAGGATGGCTTGTCAGTAATAACTACATTGTGTGAAAACAGGAACAGTAAAACTATCATCTATCCTTTTCTGAGTCCTTTACCACTTCTTGAGTGTAATGTTTACAAATGTCGATACTTGTATTGTTTTGCTTGACAATATTATGTATCTGTACTTTGTATTGATGTTGCTATTGTATTGATGTTGCAATTGAACCCGTCTGAATTGTAAACCCGTGAAACCAAATTTCCCTTTTGGGACAATAAAGGATATCTTATCTATCTTATCTTATCTTATCTTATCTACTAATATGAATTCACTGTTATACGTACCTGGCTTGAAATGACCAGAGTGCAGTTAAAGTCTCGCCGCTCCTCATCCTTGAGGGACAAAACTGTCAGCATCTGAGATCTCTGTGAAGGAATAATGATTTGGTTTTTGGTTTTGGTTTAACACCCCACAATAAAACATTTACACGATAAAGATTAATACTGTTATCACAATCTCCTGCAGTGGAGGTAATCATTTTGGATTCTTTGTCCAATTCAAAATATTATGGTAATTTCAGTATACACGTTTCAAATGTACTGTAATGTCTCACTCACACAACGTCTGATAATCTCACCTAGTATTAAGTACATAATTACAGTATATTTACTTAACAGTAATTAACATCTGGCACCCATAAAAGAGGGACAAAAACAGAAGAAAAAAATATAGATTTATATTTTGGTTTGGTTTGGTTTGGTTACCAGTTTAACGTCCCCTGCAACACTGTAAGGTCATTTAAGAGACGGGCTACTTCAACCCTGCCTGTCAGGGCCAACCCGGACTGAGAGGGAAAAAAATCCCAGCAGAAAAAAACCCAGATTGGCCACAATCGGGGATCGATCCAGGGTCTTCCCGCTTGCAAGGCGAAGAGCCTAACCATTACACCACAACGCCGGTTTATATTTTGTTTTAAAATAGAATTTTGTATATTTATGGTAAAATGTCACCTCTGCTCCTTATATGTTTGATTTGAATGAATATGGGATAGCATAAAGAACTTCTGAAGCTGCAAAGTGTACAAAACTAGACATTTTCATCAAGACAAAAGTCTCTTACATTTCTGTACAGGTCACTCTTGCACTGAGCGCTTTTGACAACGGCCTCTAGAGATGCCACCCATCGCTGCTTTTCTTGGAAGTTTATCGTCATCAAGTACAGGTATCTGCAGGTAAAATCCATTGAATGTTCAAATCAAATTAATTCAGAGAATTTTCCTCAAAAGCTGAAATAAAGGTCACATTATGCGTCCAATGTGAGCATCACAAATTATGAAAACGGGCTAATAAAAAAATTTAAAAACTCTCTTAAAAAATCAGGATGGCAGGCTATGTTGTCCATAATATTGTGCTGTTTTCATTTGTGCTGGGATGGCCAAATAACTGTTAAATTATTGGCTCCAGTATATCACCCATTTTTCACCTCCTTTCTAGGCCTAGTGTAGTGAATGTAAATGAAAGATCAAACCTCACTGCAAATAAAAGCAAACCTACCACTCCATGGCATCAGACCAATGGTTGAGAGCCTTTGTATCACTTGATCAATAACAATAACTACAACTGATAAAAGCAAACAATGTAAAAAAACAAACAACAACAATGCCACCATAATTCTAAAGCAATGACAACTGACAAAAAAACACCATAAAAACAAACAACTACAATACCACCATAATTCTATTATGACAACAACTGAAGAAAAAAAAACGTCACCAAAAACAAACAACGCCACCACCATTGTCCCACGATCCCCAAACGCTCACCGTCCAGGCCAGCAGGTGGTCAGTGGGTCTTGGTCCAAGCGCAGGACATAATGTAGGTCAGAGGCTGCCGTGTTGCTCAGCTCAGCAGAGGTGACGGCGCTGTGCACGCTCACCTCCGCGTCCATGGGGCTTAGGTCAAAGCTGTCCACGGGGTTGGCGTCCTGGTCGTCCAGGTAGAGTGTCAGCCAAGTGCCGTCAAGGACACAGTAGCGATTCTCCCAGCCAGACTTGCCCAGCCTGTACACGCAATGGACAAAAAATTAAAATGTGTCAGTGGCCCATGTTTTGTGTAAAACTCTTCTATTTTGAAACCAAGCTTTATGACTTTTGAATTACAAATTATCATTTATCATCATCATAACGTCTCCCTGTTGTCCAGCATGTAAGTGGAAGTACGTAGCATGGTGCACACATTGTAACTGATTCATTATTTTGATATAAGAGCATACTTAACGAATACAAAGCCATACCTATAATAAGACTAGATGTTGCACATCCTGGAGACAAATTCATTTAAGTTTCTATCAATGAAAGAACAAAAGCAAAGAGAGCATCGGTCAGTGTCCATTAATTTTGTGGCATATGAACAAAAGTTCAGTAAAAGAAGGAGAGGATGAGGAAGTGAGCTTAGCACAAAAGCAGCAAAGAAAGTCTCACACAAATGATTTGAAACAAAAAACACCAATACCTTTCTCCTTATTCAACTCTAGACATTTTTCTCTCAATGAATTTAAAATTGACAAAGGATATCAATTTTTCCAAAACATAACCTAAAAGCACAAAATAAGAACAAGAAGTAATGTAGGGATGGTAAGAATACACGATCTTCAAAAGTCATCCTACCTGGGCACCTTGAGCCAACCCTCCATCTTGACACTTGACTGGTCGACATCTGACTGTTGGTCGGCCTCATCTCGGTAAATACGACTCATCATGAGAGCAAAGTGGCGAACGTACTCAGTGGGCAGGCCACAGGTGGCGGCCACTGACGAGGCACACTTTGGGTGGACCACCATGCCACACTCTGAGGTATACAAGTGTAGAGTCAAGGCTTTGTTTGATGCTTATAAAAACTCAAAATGGGATAAACACTTTGGGTAAATGAGGAAAGTAGATGCTTTCTGCGGCCAGCGAATCACCTATAAGTTAGAAAGGTAAAACAGACCTCTCTAAAAAAACTTCTTTCGAACATCCCTTTTTTCTCGGACTAGTTTGTTGCTGTGACTACTCAGGAGGTGAGTGGAGTAAGACTATCTTATTTTTCTTCCTCAAACCTACAATACTATGAATATGATTCCAATTGTCAAAGAAGTCTTAACCCCTTCACTGCCCAAGGGGCATAACATAGCAGTGCCGGGGAGTAAACTCTCAGTTTGTGGTATGTCTACA
>JAUKPP010286851.1:0-10385 GCA_032273245.1 Phyllaplysia taylori
AGCAGGGATTCGAACCCGCAACCCCACTCTTCAGAAGGATTACGAGTCCGACAGCCTAACCACTAGGCCACCGACGCATTCATAATCTTCACTTTATTGATGAGAAGGAGAGCGAAACAAAAGACAAGACTTGGGTTATGCATCAAGAACCGTTACAACCTACAGAGCCAGTAAGTGTAACATCCATATTGTTATAAGGCAATGGGCCAAGGAGACAGATGTATCACAAAAGACGGTAAATTTTCATTAATTCCCTTCCCTTGATTGAAAATGAAAATAAAAATGAAAAGGATTATTTTGTTAGTCCTCATGGGGAAATTTTGGATGTAACAGTATGTAATACATGTACATGTACATTCATCAAATGCTACAATACTAACATTCCATATTTGGTCATAAGTCAAGGATGCTCTTTTTTCTGCTCTATTTAGAAAAATAGGCTATATCTATCTATATCATGGCTCTGTAGGTTGTAAAGACTACTTGAAGGGTGCATAACCCATATATTAGTCAGAAAAATAGGCTATATCTATCTATATCATGGCTCTGTAGGTTGTAAAGACTACTTGAAGGGTGCATAACCCATATATTAGTCCCTGATCGGCAACAGCAACAACAAAGCACTCGGGATCAAACTTGGGTCTTTTGCATGACTGGCGAAGAGGCTAACCATTCCATCCATCACAGCGCCGGTCTTGATCACTCTAGCAATAATGAAAACTACTTCTAAGGCCAGTGCAAAAGGAACTTTTGTTGTATTGCTGGCTATATCGCACTTTGGTGAATGGATTAGGACAACGGGCCCAGAAATTAGAAGTTAGTTAAAAGTTCTATTATTTGGCTGTTTCAGCTCCATTACAGGCCCCGATCATCTGCAATTGATTGTAAAGTGCATAGAGTCAAGCGGGAATACGCGCTATATAAATGCAGTCATTATTATTATTATCATTATTAAAACACATGGAGAAGAACGGACATACCCCGAGGGCTCTGCTGGTCTCCAAGAGACTGATGAGGACGTAGACTGAGAGGCTGGGGCCTGAAGCCGTACCCGACTGTGGAAAGAAGAAATTTTGGTTAAGTAAGCCCATTGTGTGCGAGGCAGAATCCAATAAATCATACATAGTTTTCAGGTGTATCCATTAAATAGTTCCTCATGCATCAATGAAATTGATCTTCTCCTAACTCAAAGGTTTGGTTTGGCTACCAGTTTTACGTTCCTTGCAACACTGTAAGGTCATTTAAGAGACGGGCTACTTTGACCCTGACTATCAGGGCCAACCTGATCTTCTCGGATAAGCACCAAAAACTTCAGAGGCCCTGTGTGTACATTGCACACGTTAAAGATCCCTTGGTGGTTGAAAATCGAAAAGAGTAGAACATTTTACTATTAGGCCGCCACCCGGGCAAAATTCAAAATTAATCCCTACCCGGTACCCAAAAAGTACTTTGGAATGGTTCTGGGTGCCAAATGACCTTATTGAGTCAATGGAGCCCTAAAACTCTAGCCAAACAAATAAAAAAAGACCCTAGTGAAGCACAGACCAACTCATTCATTTCATAAACCACACGGAGGCTGCTACTTTAAAAAGTAAGAGAAAGTCAGTGGGAGTTTTAAAAAAGTAATTTATTTATAGAGGCACCAGCTTCTTTGGCGGTTTTAGCCACGTCAGTTGGAGTGGCACTCCAACGGAGAATGAATGCAAGGGGATGTGTTTCTTCGCTCTTTAAAAAAAATAAAAAAAATACTACATTGTACATGTCTCTTGCAACACTATCAGGTCATTTGAGGAATGGAATCCTTCAACCCTGCCTGGCACAGCCAACCCACGTAGAGGAATACAACATCCCAGTAGACGATTGCCTAAAATGGGGATCGAACTCCCATCCTCGGTGTGATGTGTGAAGAGCCTAATTATCATACCACAGGCGCCAGTTGAGACAGTTCTAGACAGAGTAAAGCAGCACTGTGGTGAGCCGGAGCTGTGGTGTAATGGTTAGGCTCTTCGCCTATCACGCGGAAGACCCAAGTTCAATCCCCGGTCGCGGACGATATGTTTTTTGTTTTTTTCTGCTGGAATTTTTCCTTCTCAGTCCAGGTTGGCCCTGACAGGCAGGGTCGAAGTACCGGTAGCCCATCTCTTATATGACCTCACAGTGTTGCAGGGGACGTAAAACTGGTAACCAAACCAAACCAAACTGTGATGAGCCAGCGCTTACCGTCATCTCCTGGTGGATCACTTTGCCATACTCCATAAACTCTCCCTGGCTATTCTGGACGCTCCTTAAGTAGTCGAGTCCCGTGCTGAGAACCTCGTCGTTCACTGAGATGTATTTGGAGGCCATGGCAAAACTTTTCATCACAAAAGCTGTCAGCCTGTTTGAGAAAGTAAGCAACAAACAACGTACAGTTGAACCCGCTTAAGCAAACACCTGTTCAAGACGACCACCTGTTCAAGACAACCACCTGTACAAACGACCACTTTCCGTTGACTCACAAAGTTTTTTTTTTTTTATTTATATCCCCGTCTAAGATGACCATCTGTCTAAAACACTTTGGATACAAACCATTTGCCTCCAGTTAACAATTTTCCACCAAATCCTTTCCTGCCATGAGTCCCTTACACTATAAAAGAATACCAAAGTCCTGAATAGAGTGTACTCATTGCATTCCATTGTATATGGATGTAAAGATATAATGTAGTAGGAGTGCCGCTCTGCCCAATTTATTTGCTAATATCTCCTCTACAGCAGGTATCTGCAACCGTCTTAAATGTAAAACACACAAGAAACATGTAGTAGTAGTAGGAGGAGGAAGTAGTGAGTTAGTTATAGAGGCACTATAAACCAAAGAAACATGACAGCTTGGATTTGATAACAACAACTACATAAAAGTAAAAACTAACAAGCACTTGTTTCGTTTGGTGTTTTTAGTTTAAGGCCCCTTGCATCCCAGTTAGGTTTTAATTTCAAAACTTTATATCCATCTCCAATAAGACATGAGAGGGGGGGGGGGAATCCATAAAAACTCAGAAAAAGCCCCAGTTAATTCCCCTGAATTCAAATATCACTTCTCTCATTGTTTGTTTGTTGTTGTTTTTTACAAATTTTACCTCCCCAGCAACACTGTAAGGTAAATTAAGTCACGGGCTACTTCGACCCTGCTTGTAAGGGCCAACCCGGACTGACAGGGAAAAAATCCCAGCAGAAAAATACCCACATCGTCCGTGACCGCAGATCGATCTAGGGTCTTCCGCATGTTAGGCGAAGAGCCTTACCATTACACCACAGCGCCCGTTCTCTCATTGCAACACACATTCCAAGATCTCAAGAGCAAGTCTTACCATGTACTCCCATATTTGGCTGAGCCTGACTTGCTTTCTCCCCAAGCGCTAAAGGAGCCGTCGTGATGACGATACTTATCCACCTGACGTTGGTAACCTGGTATGGATTAGAATATCAGTTTAGATCTATACTCACATAATAGCCCGGTGATGATGATAATACATGTATTCACCTAGAATTCTACTAAAAAAATAAGTTGGATGGCCCTTTTCCTCACAACACGACGATCAATGCAATTGACCCAAAATGTCAGATGTGGGGATCTTCAAAGGGATGATTCTGTTCCTATTCTAATCACTGTTAAAAGAGACAAGTCTTGAAGCATTGCATGCCAATCTGATCTATTGAGTTGAAAATAAAGATTTTGAGATTTGAATGTTAAGGACAGCTAATTTTCTGTCTTAGGGTAAGCCTATAAAGATAGTACAGTATGACTATTACTATCATTATTACTACTATCAATATTACAACTAATTCATTATCTATACCACTACAAGTGCTTCTACTATCATCATTATACTTATGTAAATAAAATAAAAGACAACACTTGTTTCACAAAGGATAAAAAATTATAAAAACTTAAATAACAGTAGAAAAGATAAAGTGTACCAAAGTTTCAGCAAGGGGCCTTTATCAGGGGTAAAAAAAAGAAGAAATAAAATCATTATCAGAATTACCAATCGTCAAAAGTAAATTATTAGTGACATTTCACTTCTTTTTTTTTACTGAGGTTCTATGCTTTTCAGTAGGACACGAATTGTTCCACAGAGAAACAAATCATTTTCATGTTTCACCATCTATTGTTGTTTCAATATTCATAATAAATAGAAAGACGTTCTAAAACCATCCAGTGGATACAGCAGTCCCAAACTAATCAGTTGGTTTACTTAAATTCACCACCAGTATTACGATATTCCTCTTCAGAGTCTACCAGTAATGATCTCCACAATCTCAGGCAGGCAGAGAAAAATGTAATCAATGTCTCTATTAACAAGCAGACGAGGATGAAAGTTGTTCTCCAGCAGAGATGCTGCAATCTGGTATCCCAAAAGATTTGACAGAGTTTGTAACGCATGTTGAAATACAAACAGTAGTAAAGGTAACAATACTCAACCAGGAAGCATGCTTCATAGTATATGGTAGATTTATGAACAAATTCTCTGCAGGACTCCTGTCTTCATCAGGTTTGTATACTCTTCATTCACGAACCTTATGAAGACAAGAGTCCAGTGGACAATTTGTTCACAAATCTACCACATACCATGAATCATGCTTTCTGGTTGAGTATTGTTACCTTACTACAATTGGTATTTACTAGCACGACTGCTCTTTAAAAATTGAGAGAATTCAATCTCTTTTTACATGAGCGTGAGAGAATGTAAAAAAATTTGTGAACCGCATGCTAATATTGTGAGAATTGGCAACTCTGAGTGAGCATTATTGTCATTACTATTTATTACTATTCCATCATCAATACTGTGTACTCACCCAATTTCATGTTCCTCACCATAATGGTGACCAGGTCGTCCATGTCCAGTTGACCGGTGGATCTGATGTAGGTCACTCCCAGGATGTTCGGCACGGTGGTGATCATGTTCTGCTCCCCACAACCAAACGGTTGAGAGACCAGGGAATCCAGGTTAAACAGAGCTTGGCCAAACACATCACCTGTCAGGAAAATATAGTAACAGTAACAGAATTGTGCAATCCCTCACCTGTCAGAAAAATATAGTAACAGTAACAGAATTGTACAATCCGTCACCTGTCAGAAAAATATAGTAACAGTAATAGGATTGTGCAATCTGTCAAAGTTAACACAAATAATGTTATCTCAAATAATGTACCAGCGCCTGTGGTGTAAAGGATAGCCTCTTCACCCGTCATGCGGAAGACCCAATTTTGATCCCACGAGCAAATGAGCATCTGCGTCTTATTGTTGGGACTCGTCCCTCTCAGCCCAGGTTGCCCCTGACAGGCAGGGTCGAAGTTGCATATCTCTTAAATGATACTGTAGTATTGCAAGGGTAACCAAACCAAATCAGATAATGTAATTGCTAGTGCTTGGTTGTGTTGTGCAGCAGTACAAGAGGAACTGCATTAATGTGCCCTATCTTTTCATTCTAACCCTGTCATCAACACCATTACTGTCAGTCATCACCAGAGAGAAAACAACCTCAAGTAGTGACCTACCTGTGATCTTGACCTCCACACGCTGTGAGTCCGGCACGATCTGCTCAAATGGCCAGTCGATTACAAACACCTCAGACAGGGGTGAATCTTCAGAGATCATCATCCTTGTTTCTGAGTTGGATCTCTCAACGCCCTCCGGCTGTCAAGTACGTGTTCATGACATAAACATTAAACTGACAATTTTATTTATCCTTAAGGGGAAATTTGGTTTATAATAATGGTGTGAATACACAATTACATGTGAATGTATAAAATATTCATACAATATAGGCTACACAATAGGTACAAATGAAGCTGTACAGTTGAACCTGTTCAAGACGACCACCTGCACAAACGATCACTTTCCATCAATTCCCAAATTATATTTTTTCTGCATATTATCCCTCTCTAAAAGGACCACCTTTTTCTCACCATGGAGTGGTCGTCTTAGACAGGTTTGACTGTATTTGTACACATCATCATTCATCCTTAACATCACCGTTTGCCAGAGTGCATCGCCCATCTGAGCAGGGGTTGGCATATCTTGCTCGCGTACATATCCAGTGGCCCTCGATTTCAAAACTGTTATCGCTAAATTTTGTTTGACATACTTTGTGAATCAAAACTCACAGACCACTTGAATGCCCACACCCTTCTCCACCCCCCTCCCCACCCCCTATCCCCCATACCACATTAACACACTGTAAGAGGGTGCTAACTAACAAATTTCTATAAAACATTTGGTCCTAAGCTTGTTTGTTTTATTGAGTTTTCAATCGCACTCTAGACACTGTTATGTCACTTTAGTGCCAGGAAGTAGATTAGTAAGACTATAGCATAAAATACGAAGTGGGAGAAGCAGATCACACCAGAGCACCCACCAACCACCCAGTCTTTTTATGTGTACTCTTGGTTAGGAAATATCTCTATGTATCAAGATCTGTGTCTCCTTCACATTGGTGCAATGTTAATGATGTGATTTGTGCACATTTGTCTTTACTTTTTAGCAATTCTACATACTGGATTGTATTTTTACAAGATGTACAGGATAGGATAGGGATATTCTTATGTAATTCTAACATAGTCTATTTTGCAGGCCTACATGTGTTATCAATTCTCGTTTCATGTCTTTTTAACCATGTTTTTTTGCTCTTGTAAAGCCACGACAATTTTCCCTCTGGGACAATAAAATACAATTTCATCTCATCTTATCTTCTCATCTCATCTCATCTTATTTTATCTCATCCCATCTCATCTCATCTCGTCCCTTCCTGTCCCATCCCGTCTTGTCTCGCCTCTTCTCGTCTCATTTTATCTCATCTTATCTCATCTCATTTCATCTTATGTTATCGTATAATTCAATTCATAAGAGTTACTGCCGCTCACCTTCACCAAAAGTTTGCGTTGGACTTCATCGAACTCTCCAGCCGTTTGGTCATCCGCTTGTACGTGGAGGTCAATCTCCCCGACAGCCGTGGCAGAGATAAAGTACTCGACGCTTGACGCCAGATTTGGCTGCAGCTACAGTGGGAAAAACAACAGATCTTTTTGTTAAAATTTTAAATACAATACTAATAATAATAAAAAGGATTTATATCACACATTTCTCTTTTTCAAAAGATGTTAACAGTTTGTGGTCACCAACACAAATAATGATATGCGCCTACCCAAATTTGCCTATCCAGTCACGTGGCTCATTTGTGCGGCAGGCCCGAGAAGCAGGACTGCATCATAGCCCACTGCGCATGACTGTAAGGATTCTTTCTTCTTCTCGCTGTGTGACCACAAAGTTTTTAATGCACAAAATGCAATGACATATAATATCCTTCCTTTCCTCCCCTCTCTGCCTCTCTCTTTCTTTCTCTCTCATTCTGTCTCTCTCTCCCTCTCTCTTCCGAGTCTCTCCAGTGACTCAACTCCGTCTCTCTCTCTCTCCCTGTCTGACCCTTCCGATTTCATGCCACTCACAAACTACTCACTTGTACTCACTCAGGCGGAGCGTCCACTGACATGTTTTGTCAGTTGATGGCCAGGCTCATATGTATATATCATATATAGATGAGCCTGGCCTGCAACTGACCAAACAGGTCAGTGGACGCTCCGCCTTACCCTCAAGATATCCAAGTTGTTAAATGAATTTATACGCACACAAACATGAATGAGGACAAAAGTAACATTTAAAAAGAAGCAGAAGGAATAGTCTGAGAATTCAAGACCTCCCTGATCAAGAAAAACAAAATGAAATGGTAAAATGGGCCAAACAAGCACAAACATGATTTATTGGTCCACGAGTGGACATTTGAAAAAGCTTCCACTTACTGTAAACTCTTTCTCATACCATCCATTGACCAACTCTTCGCCGACAACATCAAACTGCTTCGGCTGATGCTTCAGTCGGAGTACAGTCTGGAAATACACATGAACATTTTTAAAATAGCAAAGGAAACATTTGAACATTTGTAAAATTGTGAAGGCAGCAACAAAAGTAGCTGAACTGGGTGTTTTCTTTTTTTATTTCTGCTACACACGTTTTCCTTGTTTGATTTTAGGCTACCTTGGGGTTGTTGTTTGTTTTGGGGTTTTTTTTCCTCTTGTTTTTAGTTCTGTCTCCTAAAAGCAGAGGGGAGGGGTGGTGGTGGGCAGGCACCTCAAGTCCGCCACTCATCATCCAAAGTATAATAGCTGAGTAGGGGCACCTGCGGGCGGGGGGGGGGGGGGGGCGGGGGGGGAACTGCCCCCCCCCCCCCCCCCCCCCAAACTGTGTGAGCCAGTAAATTTGTATCCTGATTGGAAAATTAATTTCAGTGAAAAATGGCATCCCTGCATTTCATCATATTCACAATGTTTTGTAGGAAAACTCACGTTCAGCTTCATATTCTTGTAGTTGAAGACCGTGATTCTCAGCGAGAAGACTTCACCACGCTTCACGCTGTAGGGCAGGTTCATGGACAGGAAGAAGTTCTGAAAGCCTCGCATCTGAAAGGAAAAAGGATTTTTTTAAACATTTTGATTATTTTTCATGACCTGCTTATTTTGTTGAAGTTTGTTCTAGTTTGTTGAGATTTGAAGGTATTGCTGACACTGTCAGGTCATTTTGACACCAGGTTTGGTTTAGTTTGGCCGTTTTTGCTTTTGTTTTTCGGCCCCTTTAACACTGAAAGGTCATTTTAGAGGCGGGCTACTTAGACCCAACCTGTCAGGGCCAACTTGGGCTGAGAGGGACACAACATTCCAGCAGAGAGAGGGAAATTTTCATCCAACATGTGACTTGAAACCCCCATAAAAGCCAGTTACAGAAATCAAAACCTAAGCTGAAACAATATGGGGAACGAGCTTTTACTTTTGCTGGAGCTGATGTGTGAAACAGCTTGCCAACACTGGTAAAATGCTCCTCAACTTTGGACATTTTTAAGAAGAGACTGAAGACACATCTTTTCGTAATGAATTATGACTCTATGTTAATTTCACACATTTTTTGCATACCTCCTGTATTAGTATTGATGAATGCATGTATTTTTGCTGAATATGAATTTCTAGAGCGTGATTGATTTGTATGTTTGAGTGTCAGTGATTGTGAAAATTAATTTTTAGCAGAAGAACTTACTTTCAGCTTTCTATAATTGTCCATGTCTTAGAAGTCTTAATACGTTTCATTTTACACTCCTGTGAAGCGCCTTGAGCTTGAAATTTTAATGGCAGGCGCTGTACAAATACCATTATTATCATTATTACATGACACTGCACCTGGAGAAAATTGTATGCTATTACGAGCTCCTGAACATGGTCAGGGAGGCTACTTATTGATAGCCCCTTATAGAAAAACACAGACAAACAGACACACAGACACATACACACACACACACACACACACAAACACACACGGAAACACACCTCAACTGGAGACCTAGCCAAAGCCAGTCCATCTTTGTTGATAGCAAACGCTGAGACGACCCACGAGGTGATGGTATCCGGCAGAGTCACCTGTTCCGTCGCTCGTCCATCAAGCCTGGGCAAAAGGCAACAAAGACAAAATATGAACTACTTTGCTTGATTTGTTGAGGCTTATTGCCATATAAGACAATGTGCAGTCTTTTGTTGAAAACAGTAAGAATAACAGTAACACATAGAAAGCAGTTATTGTAAATAATGGATTGCATTTATATAGCGTATATCCCAATTACTGGCTCTATGTGCTTTACAGTCATTATTACCCCAGCAGACAAAGTCGTTCAGAAACCTTCTCAACTTCCTGGGAAGCACACAGTGCAAGCCGCCATCTTGTGGTTAGGCTGCCGGACTCGTAATCGGAAGGTTGCGGGTTCGAATCCCAGCTCCGCCCCGACGTTGTCCTTGGGAAAGGCACTTTACACAAATTTTCCTCTCTTTACCCAGGTGTGAATGGGTACTTAGCTATAAACAGCGAACGATCTTGTCAGTATGTTAGTGCTTTAGCGCCTGTAAAATAGCAGCTTGTACTGTATGCTTCCCAGGAAGGTGAGAGGGTTTCTGAATGATTTGGTCTGCTGGGGTAAAAATGATTGTAAAGGGCATAGAGCTTGCTTTCGAGAGGGGAAATAAATGCGCAATATAAATGCAATCTATTACTATTCTATCTATTACCATTTACATTCTCAATAATATTTTATTATTAAAATTATGAAATTATGACATCATTGCTGGTTTTTATTATTATCACTAAAATCATCATTGTTATCATCATATTATCATCATAACTATATAAAGAACGAAGTGGCTATGCGTATGTCTCCCATACGTATAGACAAATAGGCTAGCTTAAGCTATACACATGTCCGTGAAGTCTTTATACATAACACTAATAAACTGGGATGTGTATAGCCGGGGGGGGGGGG
>JAUKPP010286862.1:0-10383 GCA_032273245.1 Phyllaplysia taylori
TTTCTTTGTTTTTGTCAAATTTAATAGATTTTAATGGTTCTTTTCATCAACGTTTTTTTACTATCGTATTTTTTTCTCTAAGCAAATTTAAACAGACTTGCTTGACCCATTTCCTGAATTTAGAAAAAAGTTAGTCGTGAATAGTTGAGGATAAAAGAAAGGTTAACAGAAAGAAGCAAAAAGTGACGCCCGTACGAAGACGGGTTCTCTACTAGTAAGGTAAATTATTAAAATTACATAGCATATTTTAACGAGGGATGGAAGGTATTTCCATGTTGGTAGTCTAGTGGTTCGGCTGCTGGACTCGTAATTGGGAGGTTGCAGGTTTGAATCACGGCTCGGGTCCGACGTTCTGTCTATGGGAAAGGCACTTTACACAAATTGTCCTCTCTTTACCCAGTGAGCGATCTTGTCCGTATGAAAGTGCTTTAGCGTCTGTCAAACGGAGGCTCGCACTGTATGCTTCCCAGGAAATTGAGAAGATTTCTTAATGACTTGGTCTGCTGGGATAGTAATGATTGTAAAGCTCACAAAGCTTGCTTTCGAGCGGAGATTGGCTAAAACAGCCAAAGAAGCTGGTGCCTCAATAAATAAATCGAAACTCGAACGGGGATATGCGCTATAATTATAAATGCAATCTATTTTCATTATCATTATTGAAATGTCTACCATCCCTCATTAATGTCTTATGTATGTATCTACCCTGTGCATTTTGGTTTAGACTTGTAACTTTTAATACTGTTTATAAGCTTTCAAATACACACTGAATGCACAAACTATCATGTCTGTCAACACGCTTTCAGATGATGTGAGCCTACTCCATGCGTCTTCATCTTCTATCTGTAATCAACCTACCTCCTGGTCATAACAGACTTGTCAAACATTAGGATTGGTTTGGTTACCAGTTTTACATCTCTTGCGACAGTGTAGGATCATTTAAGAGACGGGCTACTTCGACCCTGCCTGTCAGGGCCAACCCGGACTGAGAGGGATGGAAACGAGATCGTCGTCACGGAAGATCGAACTCGGGTCTTCTGTATGCAAGGCAAAGAGCCTAATCATTACACCACAGACGCTGGTTCCTAGTAAGCACAGACTTGTTAAACATTAGGATTGACACATGTAGTTAGTCAAGAGGAAGAAGAAAGGGATTTGCTGGGTGATCCAAAGCATTCCGCCAATTTGAACTTGTCTAGGCTATTGCTCTGTCTCTAACTAAATTGTAAAAATAGACAATATTATAGATTTTAGGCGTACCAAAATGGAAATATAATCAGTCTATGTTTTCTTCGACCAGTCGTCTTAATTAAATGTTACGTGCACCAGAATAGACACAAAAACGTATTGTATAACTTGGTTATGAAATTGTTGGTTACGGAGTACTGATTGTGTTTCACAATATTTTTAAAAATGTTCTGTGGCCTCCTTTCAAAACAATATCTTAAGTCTAATTTTGTGTGTGTGTGTGTGTGTGTGGAGTCCATTAACTAACGCACATGTTGTTCGAGTATAGCTTGTTTGGTGTTTATTTTAACGTCCCTTGAAACGCTATAAAAGTCATTTAAGAGACGGGCTACTCCGACCTTGCCTGTCAGGGCCAACTCGGGCTGAAAGGGACGGATCCCAGCAGAAAGATGCAGATGCTCGCCGTCACTTGAGAGTCGAACTCGGGTAATCTTTTGGTAGCATTGAGGAACATTGGAGAGCAGTCATTATCATTTACAAGTAAAACTTCTTTGGCATGTTTAATTTTTTGTGCGGTGGTTTGGGGTTTTTTTTTCTGGGGGGAAGGGTGGAAGGGGGGGGGGGCGTTGTTTCCATAAACCCATCAATCTATTCTGCTGGTAAAAGGTGGTTGCCCTTCATAATAATCAACCTGCACGTTTATGCAACTGTTCTCGGTGGTTTAGTTGGCGGTTTAGTCTTTGGTTCCCTTTTTCTTTTCATGTACACCAACGAAACATTTAGGCTTTTCCTCTCTTGTTTATGATGTACAGCGCGTAAGAATGTGTTTTTCCTTGTCTTTTTTTGTTTTTGTTTAAATTATCTGATTGTGATTTTTTTTCACCTCGCAAAGAAACTCATCGTTGTACCGCAGGCATTTTTTGAAAACCCTTTCACGCCACCACGTTTCAGGCTTGTGAAGGAAGAGAGATAACTCCGTAATATGCATGGCGTTGGCAAAATATATTGTAAGTTTCTCCCCTTATGGTGCCGTCAGTTTATCCTCCGGTTAATCTCACCCTCTTTCCAAGTGGAAAAGAAAACGTGTCTTTTTACAAGGTAACAACCACAGGTGTGAAACGCTCCATGACAACAGCGCATTAGGAGCGTGGTCACAACCAAGCGCGGCCTCTCATTGACACTGTTTTTCTAGGCCGCGCTTCGATTGCACCGTGAGCACTGTTGACATAGATTACGGGGACGTCAGGTACACGTTTAGAGGCCTCGATGGTTATCTCTCTGGTACAACTCATCAGGGGCGTAGCGTCCATACCATACAGGCAAAAGAAGCAATGCTTGCTCCATCTTTTTTACCGCCTGAAAGTCTCTCGTATTCTCGTATTTCCCTTTAGGCCATATGTCCTCTTTTTCTTAAATTAGTGACTTTTAACTTTTACTTTATGCTTGCTTGCTCTTCACCAAGGAGCGCCCTTCACCCCTGCAACTCAACAATGTACCAATAATAAACATATGAATATTTAGCAATGGAAGTGATTTCTAATGTCCTTTGACTTTGCGCATAGGTTTTTTAAGGAGCGTCTATGGTGCAACAGTAGGTAATGCGTAGAAAGGTGTTGGTTCCAGGTTTGATTTTGGTTACGTTTTACGTCCCCTGCAACACTGTTATGTCATTTAAGAAACGGGCTAGTTCGACCCTGCCTGTAAGGGACAACTTGGGCTTAGAAAAAAAAAATCCCCGCTGAAAAAAATGCAAATCTTCAACACATGGGATCGAACTCTGGTCTTCTGCATAAGCGAAGAATCTAACCAATGCACCACAGCACTGTTTGTTTTTGTTTATTACTTTGACCTTCTCCACTCAAAGACAACAGTAAATTTGGAGGTGCAAGCTCTTGTACAATGTATAATGAACCATGGTGTTTTGTTAGACAAAAAAGGGTAAAAAAATAAAAATTAGTAGGCGAATACAATCCTTAAATTTAAATACTTTTTGAGGGACCTGCAATTCACAGATGCTGGCATGGATACAAAAAGTCGTAACAGTCATTTCATATTTGCACAAGTCATTTTTAGGCAATTTTACCTCATATCATAGTAAAGATTTCTGGGTCTCAATCTGTCCGAAACAACAACCTTAAAAAGAATTTAACTATAGTAGAAGCAGCAAGGTGATGTAGAAGAAAAGTTATTTGGTGTTTATAACCTAAAATTGTTTCTTTTGTTTCCAAGACACACATAAATATGACTTGAACAATTGCGTAATGACCAGAGCTAATTGTTACTTCCTTTTCTTTATTCTGAGCCATCATCATATATACTGCTTTGGTTTGGTTTGGTTTCGGCTTAACGTCCCTTGCAACACTGTAGAGTCATTTAAAGGACGGGCTACTTCGACCCTGACTGTCAGGGCCAACCCGAGCTGAGAGGAACATTTTCCCAGCAGAAAAACAGTGGTGACCTCGGATAAAGTGACATACCCATTAACATAACAACTTTTTAAAGTCTCAGCCATCTCCCCTCTATTTCTTTGTATTGAATGTGACTTGGAACCTCCGATAAGATGACCAAACATCTTCCCTCTGCCACAAGACTGCCTTTGTCTGCTCACACCAGGGCTCCCGACCACATCTCTTGACTATTTCACACATTCCAGGAGTTGTAAGTCGTAACCCTAGCCTCCTGCTCAAGCCTCTGTGACTCAGACACTCCATTCATTTACAATCATTATCACGAGGGGTCTATTATACAGCATAGTACCACTTTCTCTCCACCCCCCCCCCCACCCACCCATCTGGCTTTTTTAGAGCAAGGAGGGGGGAGATTACATAAATCCCTTCCACTGATTTAGGATAAGGTGACACTCGCTTTAGGTGACCAAATTTTTGTGTCCCCTGCGATGTTAGCTTTAAGCTCCACTGTACTCGATCAAACAGACTGCCCCCACGCAGACCTCGAACTCAAATCCTCTGCATGATAGGCAAAACGCCTAACCATTACACCACAGACACCAGTATATATGTACTGCTGACCTGTAGCCATATGCAAGAAACTTTAAATCTCGCGTAATTACACCAGGGAATAGAAATGCTACATTCAATAGATGGGTTGTACTCCTGATAGCTCACAAAATCACATGCAATGGGGGAGTATTAAAGTTTAAAGCACTGAATAGTAGGCTACTCATGTAGCCCACATATTTTGCATATTTCATTTACACTGGGATTGAAAATAGCCTTTCTGGTGTAGCTACAGTAGGTGTAGAGTTTCCTGCATATGGCCACAGAACTAGTTTCTTCATCAAACATATCCATAGCAAATATTGTGCAGAGAAATATGGATGCGCAACCCTCACTCCGAATACATCAGTCAGTGCTCAGGTGCTGTTTTTCTAGTACAGGGTAAGCCACAAAGAGTAGGACCTGGATTGTAGCCTTACCCTTTAAATGACCTTATAATGTTGGTTAGAGAGATTTGGTTACCAGTTTTACATCCCCTGCAACACTGTAAGGTCATTTAAGAGACGGACTACTTCGACCATGCCTGTTAGGGCCAACCCGGACTGAGTGGGAGAATATCCCAGCAGAAAAAAACAACAGATCGTCCGCAACCGGGGATCGAACTCGGGTCTTCCGCATGATAGGACCATTACACCACAGTGCCGGTTTATAATGTTGCAAGCCGTGTAAATGAACCACAATTGCAATTATAAAATCAAGTTATGCAATTTTCTGCAAGCTCCTTCCAACAGCAATATAATACTGCAACAGCAGGAGCACTTGAGATAGAAATGGCTAATGTACAGAATCAAAGTTGTGCCTTGGAGCACCAAGTAAGAGGGACAGTGAGACAATGAGAGAACATATCTCCACAAAATGTAGTCTGTATTTTCATTAATTTATTCTCTTTAATAATAGATTCAACGAGTCCCTTGTAGGACAAATGGAGACCATGGACAGGACATGGCAGGAGAAAAAATATCACAATAATCTGGAAATTATAGCATACAGCTTAAAATATAATGGACCATATTTCAAAATTTTAATAATTTTCCGCCTTCCAAAATCCCTCCAACCACGCACTTTGCTATTCTCCTCTTGTTTAAAAAAAATGCATACAAGGCAAACCATACAAATTTGTACTTGTACAGTAGTACGCTGGAAAATGCATATTATTGGTGCTGGTCTACATAAAACTTTGACTGTCTAAAGCATGAAGCTAAATATTGCCATACTTTTGATTGTAAAGTGGAAATTCAACACCTTGAAAATCTCAAAATGCAATACACAAATTTCTATTGCAGAGCAACACTTTACATTAAATTGCATAAACAAGTGTGCCTCTCAAAAGTGTCCCAAGTCCACTAAAGAAAACAATTTTGGTAGCTTAAGTGTTCATAATTAGGCTTCCAGCACGGGTGACACAATATGAAATCTGTCAGGTCATGAAATAATTTTATGAACTTAAATTTGACGCAATTTTTTTCTTTGTGTGTGGTTTGGGTTGTTTTTTTTGCTTTACCAACATTTTCTCTTCATATCAGTTATATTGTACTTGGACAGTAAAGAAATTCCTTTTGTTGTATCACAAAACTGAGCTTTTCATGTTTGAAAGAGACAACATTAGCTTCAAATTAAAAAATACACAAGTTGTTCATCATAAGAACAGACCATAGGCTTTTGAAATGAACTAAGAACATAAAAAAATACATATTCTTTTGCCCCTGAGCTTGTCAATCTGAGGCAACATTACAACAGATGATATCATAAGCCATCAACTTTTGCTTGAAGTCCAGGAACACTTGACACAAAGCCAGCAGATTTACATGTCAATAAATGCATAAAATTTAATCCAACCACATTTCACACAGCTTTAAAAAACACATAAAAAATGTCCTTTGATTCTTTTCACTCTTCTACATCCTCACCTTCCAAACAAACACAAAGCACAACCAGTTGCATTGAATGCACACACACATCTCCAATTTTCATATCATCTCATTCTGCCCAATGCTGATGCTAAAGGGTTTTATTTAGGAACTCGACGCAGCTCATGCGCCACCCAAACTGCCAGACTGAGCAGGACCAGGGAGCCAGACTGGTGGGTGGCTGCCACAGAGGTTGGTACGTACGTCAGCAAGGTTGTGATGCCCAGAGTCGCCTGAAGAAAAAGAAAATAAGGCAAAGCAAACCCCAAGTTATAAGATTGAAACAAGAAATTGACAAAAATAAAATAAACACATGTATAATATTAATAGTGTTCTTTGTTCAAAATAAAGTTTCCCCAAGCTCTTACAAATCTTACCTGCGCCGTAGTGTAATGGTTAGGTGCTTCATCTATCACGCAGAAGATGTGAGTTCGAGACCCGCGTGGGGCAGTTTGTTTGACAGAGTATATCGTTTTTCTGCTGGGACAATGTCCCTCTCAGCCCAGGTTGGCCCTGACAGGCAGGGTCGAAGTTGCTCGTCCCTAAAATGACCTTACAGTGTTGCAAGGGACATAAAGTCCAAAAAAAAAAAAAAAAACAATATAAAGCAAACAAATTTTGTAAGTCTTTCACAAAACTAGATCCGATTAAAAAGTAGAAGCACAGAATATATTCACTGTCAAAAGTCTAAGATCTATCAGGAGCCGGATTACCTGTACAATAATTCGCTAACCCCATACACACATACACACAAACACATTTCGCTCTCTTCCCCTTCATACACATATCAACATCATCATCATCATTGCCTGAGGTCCCACCTGGGACATAGGCGGTCACCAAGAGCTCACCATGCATCTCAATCCTGAGCAAGTTTCTCCACTTTCCCCCACATATACCCCAGTCTCCTTGTATCTGCTGCCACGAGTTCCTTGGCCAGCCTCTCTTCCATTTTCCTTGGGAATCCCAGCTCAAGGGTTACCTTGTGATGTTTACCTTGGGCTTCCGGAGTGTGTGATCTTTTCACCTCCACCATCTTCTCAGGATTACCATACACATACACACACACATTCCTCCCCTTCCCCTACCCACAATGGCTAGAAAAATCAAATACGCCACATAGCAAGATCCTATATTTAGTTGTATTTTCTACTGACAGTGGTGAGTATTCTATACCCATGTATGGCAAAAAAGGTCAACTGACCTGCTTCATAATTTATTTCAAAATCACTTTCTTGCATGCTTTATTCTATAAAGTTACAAACATAACCAGCAAAGCTCAAACACACCTGTCCAAATGCCATGCCAAGGAGCAGATTCACAGCAAGTCGAGCCCTCGGGTGCAATGGTGCTTTACGAGCCAGAAACCAGAAGCCACCAATCAGGACAACAGTTGATTCAGCCTGAAAACAAGATGTTAAAGCCAATTGATTTTTTAGAAAGAAACTAATTGATCTCCAAGACAGTAGTAACCATATAAGACTGTTCATAAATACAAGTTAGGTCTGTTGTTGTTTTTTTAAATGGTCGATCCTCAACAAAGGGCTGTGAGTAGTAATAAAGTTCTTGAGACTTTCTGAGAACAAAATAAACTAAAATCTGTTTGGTTTGGTTTGGTTTTTAGTTTTCTGCCCCTTATAACACTGTAAGGTCATTTCAGAGACAGGCTACTTTGACCCCACCTCTCAGAGCCAACCCAAGGTAAGTGGGACAGAAGACGGCAAACAGATACAGATCCTCATACCAATTTGTGAATCAAAGTCTACGTGACTGGGGGAAAAGCCCAACCATTACTTCCCAGACACTAGTCTAAAATCTGTACAAATATTCCGAAATATGATTGGATTTGTCTTCTGAAAGGGCGTATAGGTCAGCATTATATCTACAAAAAAAAGTTATGCCTCATTATTTGATAAATCAAGTGTCTTTGGCACTGTTATTGTTTGTATCATATACTCTAACCTAACGTAACATTCTTCCGACTTCTCTACTTCTCTGGAAGTCAAATTTTATTTGGAACTTCTCTATCAATACAAATGAGACAGAAAGCTGGAAGAAAACAACAATGTTGGGTTCTTTTCTCAGTCAAGAAAAAGATCAAGCTCACTGATGAGCAGGGGAAAAGATTCTTTAGCACTTAAAGTGCCAACCTAAGTGTAGTTCATGTCTTTCCCAGAATCTTGTGAACTTCAGGAGAATTTGATCTAAAGAAGCAAAAGGTCTAGTTCAGGGGAAGCAACAGAACACTCCACAAAACAGGTTGATATAATGCAGCTATTTCCCTTACATCACAGTATCCTATCATTGGCAAGGTGATCCAACCACTACTGCGATACATTTTTCGAAAATCACTTTTTGACCCCCCCTGTATAAGTACAAACTCTAAATCACGTTATGTTAAAATTTTGGGTTCGAAAGATTTTTGGAAAGTGTTTTCATCCTTGGCTAAAACATTTGCCACCATCCAGGATGCCCATTTTCCTGCGCTATCCATTCGGCCGTGAGGTTGCTTACCTGCCCTTGACCAATAGGCAAGTGGATCAATGGTGTGCCCAGATGCCCATATGCCACATGGGCAAAGCGAACCAGTAGACCGTGGCTTTTGTAAACGCGGATCGTTCCGTAACATAAAAAAAACTTTATCGCCACTGAGAAGATTTTCAACTAAGTGATTCATGTGCCCTGACGTTACCTTGATATTCGGAAGATCGGTCACCAAGATTCCTGTGTGCCCACCAGAGTTTATTGATCCATGCACCTTGGTGTTAACTTGATGTTGAGGCGATTAGTCACCGTGATTCGGGCGGTTCCCACACGCCTATGTGCAGTAACTTACTTTATATAAATGTTATTCAAAATTATCTTCCAATATCATATTGTCTTGCATATCTGAAATTGAGATTCATAGACAAAACAATACGGAAAACAATCAGTTTTTTGCTATTCCTAAAAAATTTGTCCCGCGCATATGCATGGATGATCACCAGGCCAACGCTGATATGGTGACTGGTTATCAGTGGCAAGTTACTGAGAAGTATCAGAGTTTTTCCTGAACAGCTCAGGTCGTCAATAGCACTGTAAGTGTTGAAGTCCTTGATTTTGTGACCCTAACAGTGAGTTAAAAATTCTATAGATGAGTTTCTAAATTTTCACTTCCCGATGTCATCAACTCATCCATGGTCATTTACTACTCACCAAGTGCCTGTGATTGAACTGGACAGTCGTAGGGTTTTCAAAGATATTTTTCCACTTTGGAGAAAATGCCAACAAATCATCTGGGATCCACCTGTCAGCCATTTTTGGATATGAATTGTATGTCAAGCCTGCGTCCAAGCCTGCCACAAATGCTCCTGATCATAGAATAGAAGAATTGAAAAAATGATAATAACCATACTTCCTATCAAATTTTCAGTCATAGAACTTAATAATAAGTCAAAATCAGGAAAAACAAACAAGTATTTTTAGACCTTAAATCTCACAATACAGATGGGTTTTTTTATATGAATTTTGTGTGCGTATGCATACGTGGGTGCGTGAGTGTGCACACTCATGTGTATGGCTCTATTTCTATGTGTGTGTGTTTGTGTGTGTGCGTGTGCCCATGTATGCATAGAGTATGGCTGGAGGATGTCATGTTAATCTGTATACACTGTGTTTGTAAAGCACCTAGAACCTATTAGAGGTTGACCCTATATAAATTACCAGTATTTTTGTTAACTGCAGCGGAAGACAGCATACTACCTACACAGGGCCATTGTATTGGTCAAGGAGCAGAAATTTACCATATAATATTATGAAAGCTTCAGTAACTAACACAACAGACAGGCTGTCACTGATCAAGTAATGAAAAGACTACCATAATCAATATCCTAAAGTGACTGCTTTCATCTATTACTACAATTTCTTCTTCACATTAAGGATTTCCACTTTAATAAAGGCAAAAGGCAGTCGATACTGTTTAATAAATTTGCAGCCAATAATCACGAAAAAAAAACCTGAACTTTTCCGGAGCACCCAAAACAGCCCCCAAGAATATAATAAGAATCACAAAAATTCTCACCACCTTTGAAGTTGCTCTGTTCTATTTCCCATATGGCAATAGATTATTCATCTATATTTTAAGGACTACCTTTATATCAAGAAGAATAATCTGTATTTATAACTTTCTTAGAGAGGGGGGTCTGGGGGGCTTCAGAAGCCCTCCCTTTGTCTTCTTTAGCCACTCTTTCACAGACTACCTTTTTGCAGCGGAGTAGATTACCTGCATTCTGTGT
>JAUKPP010286895.1:0-20159 GCA_032273245.1 Phyllaplysia taylori
ACCAAATTCCGACTTTTCCGACCAGCCAAAGAAAATCCTACCAAAATCCGACTTTCCGACTTCGCTGGACACCCTGCATCAGCTAGAGAAATATACAAATGAATAGACAATAAATACAGGGTCCCCATCGAAGCCATGAAAATTTCTCAAGACCCATTTTTTTTTTTCAAGACCCCTATTCGCGGAGAAAATAAAGCCGCCGTGCATAAAAACAGGTCATAAAAGGCTAGATTAGAAACAGATTGAAATCATATGTAAAGTTTGGCCATAATTTGATAAGTAATCATTGTTTAGTGTTAAGATTTGCAATAAAGAAAATCGATATTACTGTTACAATAAAACGCTAATTATACCTTTGATACTTTGAATTCTTTGCCATCAGTTGATTACATTATTCAAATTTTAAGACATTTTGTTTTCCCCGGTTTTTCCCTGGATTTATGATCCATCACAAAATTCCCGACTTTTCCCCAATATCCCAACCCAATGGAGACCCTGTAAATACATAAGTACTCACCCTTTCATATTCTTCAGCTGTTTCAGGGCAGTCTCTGTTGGTGTGGGGATCTGTTGGGTTCATCAGTTTCCACGAATACTGAGGAGGAAGAGGAGCAAGACTTAATATTGCAACTGATTTCTGTTTGGTTACCAGTTTTACGTCTCCTGCAACACTGTAAGGTCATTTAAGAGACGGGCTACTTCGACCCTGCCTGTCAGGGCCAACCCAGGCTGAGAGGGAAAATACCCCAGCAGAAAAAAACCCCAGATCATCCGCGATCGGGGATCGATCTAGGGTCTTCCGCATGCAAGGCAAAGAGCCTAACGTTACACCACAGCGCCGGTACTTCGACCCTCCCTATCAGGGCCAACATGGACTGAGAGGGAAAAATCCCAGCAGTAAACAACCCAGATCGATCTAGGGTCTTCCCGCATGCAAGGCGAAGAACCTTACCAGTACACCACTTTTGTGCTGTGAATTACATGAATGAATTGATATAAGAATCTCAACTTGATAAACTCAGGCGATCAATAATTTTGGGCATGTAGAGAGAATAGCATCATATTGTCGGCGAAGAAATTATTGAATTACCTTGAATAAAGGTAATACGGTATTTTCAACAATATCCGAGTCACCCACTGTCCAAAGGAAACAAGTGAGAAAAAGGTCGTTAACTTTTGAGATATCATATGATCATCACATAATGCAACTGGAATTTAACCATCACTACAGAATAATACTCTTTGTATTTATATGTCAAGCAGTTGTGAAACTGAGTCTTCAAAATACAGACATGTAAAAAGAAACTACAATTTGAGTTGAAAATAAGCTACTAAAAACTCAAATCAAATCTGAGTTTCAATGTTTGGTTCACAAATTTCAGTTTTAAAACCATTCTTGTACATGTTTCGGGGACGTCAATGGCCACGTAGTAAAGCGTCTGCCTACAAATGCAGAGGTCCCAGGTTCAAATTCCTGGAGAATCACAGGACTTTTCAGAGTTGCCATGGCTTCAGCCCCCATCCTATCAAAAAAAAGACAAAAATTGGCGGTCCCCATCTCTTAAACGAGCCTATAGTGTTGCAGAACTTGTAGTGTTGCAAAGGGCATTAAACCACAAGCAACCAATCAATCAATCAGCTACATGTTTCTCAAGTCCATACCAGTTCCATAACTTGCTGTGTCCACTTGGAGAGCAGATGTAGACCTCTCAATGCTAGCTCTGTCAGCTCACGGTTCTCCTGGTCCGAACGTGGCACCTCTCTCATTGTGGTTGTCACCTGTATGGGAGGCACACATGTGCTAAAGTCATCAAACATTTCATGCTGCACAAATAGTCAGCAGCTATTGATCACTCGTTATCACTTAAAATCCATCAGTCCTTTCTAGACTCGGCCCAGTGTGGACAAGTTCTGTCCTTCTACGTTTGCATTGTTCTGACTGTCTCAAGATATACATGTATATGTACACGCCATTTTTTTCCCTTTTTTTCAACCCCACCCCCAAAGAAAAAGGTAGGCCATTGTACTCCAAATTTTCCTATGAGGGTAAGCATAAAGTCTTGATTTTGATTAAGACTATTTATTTATTCCTCCACTGTGAATGAAAATGAAAATGACGATTTGATTGATCCCCATAGGAAAATTTTTGTTACAATGGCATGTAATATATGTAAATTCATCAAATGCTCAAATACAATACCGTACTAACATTACAAATACACATAAAATACAATGTACATATCAATCATTTCATTTGTCCACAAGCTATCGCTGATCGCGGCTATGTAGCACCTGTGTGAGCTAGGGTTAACATGTCTTGCTCAAGGACACACGGCAGTGGTCATCTACTCAAAAGCTGCTATCACTCAGCACAGCTTGACAAACTTGTGAACCAGAGACCAGTAACCACTCAACCACTGGTAATGGAAGTAATGGAAAAACAACAGGCAAACAGCATTATCCGTGCTTTCTTCTCCCACTCACCTCATTGTTATGTCTTGCCAGCAGACTGATGTAGTGCATGTGCCTCTCCCTGATCACCTCCAGGCTGCCCAGCAGGTTGGACTGAGGACTCAGGTGGCTCGACTCGCATGCCGGCCACTTGGACGAGTCGTAGTTGGGCCCGTTCTTGATGTAGTTGTATGGGGCAATCATCATGTCTCCGTACAATGGGACCATCTCCAGTTGCTAGATATGGACAATCATATATATTCATAAGAATGACATATTGGCTTGAAATCGTTGAACAAAAATGAGAAAAATATGGCAAAAGAAAATACAAATACGAGAGCTCTTTGGTTGTTTTTTAGCTTAACATCCCTTGCAACACTATTAGGCCATAAAAGAAGCATGACCTCTAAATTTTACATCTATCTCTGATTAATAGGACGGGGGCCAGAGCAATGAAAATTCCTTTACAAAATCCTGATGAGCCTCCCTGGATTTGAACCCAAGATCTTCACATTCGTAGGCTAGTGCTAACCACAGACGACCCCAAATTAAAAACATTCAGAGATGTAGAAAAAAAGGAAAGAAAGAAGGAAACTAACATCATGTCTCTATACAAAGGTATCATTCTCAGTTGCTCATATTAACACAAGGAAAGAAACAAAGAAAAGGAGAAAGAAAGAAAAGATAAAGGGCAAAAGAAATATATTAGGGACATCTAAACTAACAGTGGAGGAAATTTTCAGGTGAAGTTTTTAGAAAACAGTGAAGGAAAACAAAAGAATAAATACTGACAATCAAAACTTATGAGCAAATTATCAGAGCACAATAGATACAAAGATGTTGCAACATAAATACCTTGAGAATCTTATCTATCCGGGCCAAATTGATCCTTTTCTTGTCATTCATCCTGTAAATGTTCGGCCCTTTCTCCATGTCCATCAGGAAGAGACCAAAAGCCATAACCTGTAGTTGACGAAATAAAAGACTTGGTAACAAACACAAAGTACCGGCGCTGTGGTGTAATGGATAGGCTCTTCGCCTATCATGCGGGAAGACCCAAGATTGTTCCCAGGTTGAGGACGATCTGGGGGTTTTTCTGCTGGGATTTTTTCCCTCTCAGTCCGGGTTGGCCCTGACAGGCAGGGTGGAAATAGCCCGTCTCTTAAATGACCTTACAGTGTTGCAGGGGATGTAAAACTGGCAACCAAACCAAAAACAGAACGTTGGTGACATTTTGAATTATCCTGACCACATTTGTAAGACTAACACTGTGTCAGCAAAGGCCTGCATGACTATCATAATCAGGTGCGCTCATCCCGTACTCACACATCTTCACACTTGGATGCAAAACTTGATTTTTGTCAATAATATAAACACTCAATGGTGTAAAGAAAAGCAAAAGAAATTAGGCATTTAGTTAACACAAGGCAAGGAAAGGTGATGGGAGCACAGGTAAATTCTGGAATAATGATGTATAAATTGAAGAAAAATCAAGGACAAGACCTTTGAATGTTGATCTAATAGTTCAGTCCCTTGTTATTTATACTTGAAAAACCCGGGTTATTTTTATTGCAGTGCAATTACGCAGCAAATCTGCCCTCTCCTTCTGGGAAATCCTGCTGGTTTTTTCTATTTTTAGAGTATGGGACAGCTCTATTGTGATTTGTTAAGGTGTCTACTTATGTGTTTCAACTTTACAGAAGAAAAAAAATTACTACGCAGGTTCCGTGAAAAAAAAAGATTGATGTCTTGGAAGAATTGACAGACACAAAGTCAACATAATTAGAGTAGACTGCACATACATCAAGTAATTTTCACTTGTTTCGGAAAGCAAAATAAAGTGACTTGGGCATATAAAGAATGACATTGACACCAGGACTGCTTTAAGGTGCGTTTTTGGTTTTCAATAAGCAAACGACGTCATAGAAATTATAGTGCAACAGCAGAGGGGAATGGGAAGTACTCTTGACTTCAATGTCCAAACACAGTGCGTTCATTTTGCGTCCAGCTAGCTATCAGGCACAATTCGCACATTAATTTGCAGGGAGCAGAATTTAATGCCGCACTTAATTTTCTCTCATCTTTAGACGCATATCCAGTGTATTTGCTCCAGGCTCTCATAAGTACCAATTTCTGTGATATTATTTGCCAGTGGTGAATTGCAAACAAGAGCACTGCGTTTACACTCTTACAAATGTCCCTGCTAGGACTTACCAGAACAATAAGGATGAAGGGTAAAATAAAGTAATTCTGAGGCAGAGTGTGGTTTAAACTCACCTTGACAAGCATATGTTTCTCTGTCGGCTCCAGATACATGTCTCGCTCATACATCGTGAGGCAGATGTTGACCACATCAGCCAAAAGTTCATCATAACCCTATCAAGGAAAAAGAATTAATAAGAATGAATGATATTTGTCTATAAACATTTTATTTTTCAAAGTTTGCTTGACCGGTATAAGGAATTCACCCCTTGCAATGCCATGAGGACACACTCAGGTCAGGGCCAACCCACTATGAGAGTGCCATTTGAAGTAACTTCATAAATATGTTCAAATTCATAAGCCATTTCTCCTCCATTAAATGTACTATCAATAAATGAATCTGAATATGATATTAAAATTGACCAAACCAAAACTAATGCACATTTTGATTTCAGACATGATTCAGTGTTAAAGAAATAGCAAAGGGATATAAGAAGAAAAACTTTAGGGAGTATAGTCAACAGCACCCAGACAAAATAAAGTAAGCAAAAGACAACACAAGTTATACAAAGAGAAAAAAGAGCAGACATTTGTTTGGGTGCCTTTTCTTTCCCCCTCCATCCTTCCCTCTTTTCTTCTTTCTTCCTTCCCTCCCTTCCTTTCTCTCCCTCCCTCTTTTTCTTTCTCCACCTCTCCCCCCTCCTCCCCTTCCTTCTTCTCCCTTTCTCTCAATTAATATGTGTGCATATGATAATACAAACAGAATGTGTATGCAAGCTAGAAATCTGAATACACTTTAACTCAAACTTTAGCATCTCATTCTTAATCTGGGGCAGCAAAGAAGCAACACGGTGGTCAAGTGATTTGTGAACTCTGGTTCACGTGAAATGTCAAGCAATGTTGGATGTTGCCAACATCGGAATGGATGACCACTGCAGTGTGTCTTTGAGCAAGTCATGTCAACCCTAGCTCATCCGGGCGCTGCACGACGGCGACCTACAATGGCGTCAGTATGGTTGTCGGTGAATGACACATTTCCGTTTTTCTCCTTACATTTGTATTGTTCAATTTATTTGATGTATGCATGTAGATATACACGCCATTGTACTACAAATTTGCCTGCTGGGATTACTAAAGTCTTCATTTTCTTTTTCAGAGGCAATCAAATCTTACGGGAATCTCTGCCAACCGTGACTTGAGTGTGTCTCTGATCTTGTTCTGCGTGGCGAGATTCATGGAGAGATTCTGTGAGTCTTGCATGGCTTGTTGGTCCGACATCACCTTGAGGAACTGGGCAGCTCTGTGGGGGAAGACAGGACAACTTCATTCATCATAGCATGGGAATTATTAGACATTAAGAAAATAAGAATAAGACTTAAAAATAGGACTTTTTCTCTTTGTGTGATCAAGGATCTGCTCACACCCAACAGAGATATGCTACTATAATAGGTTCACTTATATTGTGATTTGACCAACTGTAGGATTCCAATAAAAATTGAGTCGCAACCCGATGAAATCAGGTGCTCATCAGGTGAGTATAATTCACTATGAAATGTGTTCTAAAAGGATATAAAGAAGGTGTTAGATCACAAAAACAGTACATAGTAAAATTTGTCTACTCTTAAAATAGGGCAGATAATTTGTTCCCCTTGTTTTAACAAGCGCCTGATTTCATGGAGTTTCAACACAAATTCCTATCGATCCAAATTGTATATATAATTTGACACATTTCAAACTTGCTTGATAATATTTCTCCTTCTTCTTCATTTTGAACTTCAAATCCACATAAAAATCAATCCTGTAAAAAGCTGCCTTTTAATTAAAAGTATGGACAAAATTTGTGTTCACCATGACTGCTATGAGGTATAAAAATCTTGTCAAAACTTCAATATGCTTGTTGCATTCGCTGATTTACAGTTTGCGGAAATATCATGTTTTCACCTCATGGAAATACTCCCAGGGAAGTTCTGACTAGCTGATGTCCTAGTTATGGGACTAACCAATCTGGGTTGCACCACTGAAGCAAAATTGTGCAATACATACAAAAGCGTAGTGCCAATTAGACCATTGAGTGCAATTTTTTAATTAGTAGTTCACTTTAGAGACAAACAGTTTCACCAATCCATATAATTGTTTCGGTGCTGTCAAATGGTTATTCAATATTCTCAGCTGGTTTCTCTTTTATTTTAGATTCTAGAATTTTGTACCTCCTTGTTTTGGGGGGCTTTTCTTTCACTGCATTTGCTTTTCAGTCTTATTTAATAATAATATGATAAAAATTTTAAAAACCTGGCAATATGCATAGCAAAGTGTAGGTTGATAAGACAAGATAATATAAGACAAGAAAAGACAAGAGATAAGGAATGGAAAATTACGGTTATTTAATAGGTAAGGTAAGGTAACATAGAATTACATAAGGTAAGATATATTACTATTAGATAGACTGAGGAGAAGAGACAATGGTAAGATAAGACAGTTGAGACAAGTCAAACAAAGAAAAGACTTTAAAATCCATAAAAGTCATCCAACCAAATTGGATGAAAAACCAACAGAACCCGATCATATTTTGTGTGTATTTTCAAACCATCAACACCTGGACCATGCCGGCACATCTATGTCAAACTATGTAACACAGTGCAAAAGGTGGTCATAACGGGTTGTGCAACATACTTTTACGTTTGAAGAAAAGGGGGACCAGATGTGTCCTATGTGCAGTCAAGCACAGCAGATAAAATATCAAAAGTAGAAACAGCACACGGGTTGCACACAAAATGGTGGGCGAGAATGATACAATGGAATCCACTTAAATAGCACTTTTCCCTCGCTCAAAACCAGACTCTCTGTGCTTTACAAAATATAAGAACAGAATATTATTTAGGGCCAAGTGATGAACACACATAAAATTCATTAACAATGAGTTGATAAAAACTTAGAATTCTTGCAAACAGTCTCTATCTTGCTACACTCCTTATACTACAAGTGCACAATAAGTGAGCATAACTCAACTTTAAGTCTAAAATCCTGCTTGAAAAATTCATTTACCTCTAATTGTGGGTGATGATAGAATCATTATAAATTTACGACCAAGTGATGAGTGCAAAGAATAGCCCAACACGCCTCTATAAAGCTTGAAAGAGAAAAAAAGGACTGTTTATGTGAAGAAAAAAATTTCCTGAACATTTGACCTTCTGTTCCTTATCAAAAGAATTCCGTGTTTAGCTTAGACCAGTTTCGTCATTTCAAGGGTTCTTCATTCATTTCACAGACAGTGAATTTATAAAATTTGTCATCCTCTCAACAATCTTCCTGGAAGTCAATGTCCCATCAACAATACCAGCAACGCACCTGCAAGTAAAACTTCTAGACCCAGGACCTCTACTTCCCATTCTTAAACATTGAAAACAACATAAATTTTGTCCGAAGACAAGGAGTCCACAACCTCCCAGCTTCACAGTTAATTTGCCTTTTCGAAAAGAGTCAAACTTGCCCAAAACAACAGACAACTGCGAGAAGAAAAGTTAACGTTAAAGACAAGTGTCGCTGGGAGAGATAATATAATGAATAAAACAAAATTTTGGAGTCAAGGGAAAGGGATAACAGTAACAGTTTTGACAGAATTCTTTTAAATGAGCGTCATATTCAAGACAACCATGTAAGTTAGGATTTAATCTGTAACAGTGGTGGTGGAGTTTTGCTAAAGATATGAATGATCATTATTGGAGGATAGATGACCATGCGCTTACATGGGCTCCATTATGGCAATATACACGTTGGCACAATTTTGTCATGAGAATCTAGTTTTATACCAATAATAACAAAAATAGCCTCTACAGTGTTCTTGCTGAAATTAGTACCAACTCCATCAGTGTTATAGTTAGATGGATTAGAGCTGTTTTCTTTCTATTACCCTTAATAGAGCTCTATCACAGTGCCCCAAATCTTTTGAAAGTAATTTAAGTACAAATTCTTCAAAAACTTTAAAATCTTCCTTAAAAATCTATACTTTTAGAAATGTAGACAGCCCACCGTAATTGATGAGTAAAATGAAAAAACAAAACAAAAAAAAGAAAAATCTAAACTTGCAGAAATTGCTACTCTACTTTATGATGATTTGGTACAACCTATGGTGATTGTTCGGTTTGGTGACCAGTTTTACATCCCTTACAAGACTGTAAGGTTATTTAAGAGACGGGCTACTTCCACCCTGCCTGTCAGGGTTAACATGGGCTGAGAGGGAGGAATCCCAGGGGAAAGATGCAGATGCTCTTCCACATATGTGATTGAATTCGGATCTTCCACATGAAAGCCGAAGAGCCTAACCATTACACTACAGATGCTTGTAATCTATAATGAAATGTTTACCCCATCAGCAAAGATAAAAGATTCAACAGATCCCATCAGTTCAGAAACATTACCTCTTGCAGATGAGGAAAAACTAAAAATCCAGCAACCTTTACAACAACTATACATAGATACAGCGTGTTCTTGATAATCATCAAAACCAATAACTTAATTTAGTAGACTCTTACATCTTAAAAAGCACCATGAGCCAAAGAATACTACAGATGAACCCTTAACCATCATCAGAGCGAGAAGCATTGAGTTGACATACTAGACACTTCAGAAAAATAATTGCTAACACAGAACTAAAAAGTAAAAGGCAAAGTGTTAAAAGAGCTATTTTAAGGTACAAAGAATGTCTTTTTTCCAAGCTTCTCCATAACCATGTAAAATACATCAACTCTAGTGTTTCACTAGCAGACAGTAATGATTAAAAAGCATTTTCAAAAGAAATCTACAAGTTCCTCAGAGAAGAAATCACACATTAAAAAAAATATGTGAGTTGGAGGCCTTGCCTTTGCGAATGTTGCGATCAAAACTAAAAGAAAAATTAGCATATATAGGACATTAGTACGAGTTGTCACACAAAGAAAAACAGGAAAGCATGAATGGAGACTGGCAGAGGAAGTACAGATGCCCAAATATGTAGAACCTTTATCTTGGTGTCCGAGGAAGTAAGAATGAAGTGCATAAATCTTTTATGCCTTGAACAAGAGTTTATAAAGAAATACTGTGGCATGTACTTTTGGTTGTGGTTACCAGGTTTACGTGGCTTGCAACCCTATAAGGTTATTTGAGAAATGGACTACTTCGACACTGCCCGTCAGGGCACTGAGAGTGACAAATCCCAGCAGAGAAACCCAGATCATCCGCAGATGAGATCGAACTCAAGTGTTCCACATGATTGGCGAAGAGCCTAACCATCACACGACAGACACCAGTCTACAGTATTTAAGACACAACCAGGAAGTAGAGATATTCTGAGACCAACAGATAGCAGAAACTCAACAAATTCTTCATTGGTTTGCACTGGTTCTATTCCACTTGTAACACTGTAGGGTCACTTTCCAGACAGGCTACTTCGACCTTGCCTGTCAGAGCCAACGCGGGCTGAGCGGGACATAAAACCCCAGCAGAGAGACGGTGAGGTTTGTCCAACATGAGGAAGGAGGAAAAGGAGAAGCAGAAAGGAAAACTAAGGCATTCTGGATTCCAAATGGAAAATAGGGTCCATGCAATGGAGATAGCATGAGTAAAAGGATATCCTATTTGTCTTTACATTCATAGAGAAGCAGTTACAAACTTCAAGTTCAGCAGAAAGAAGAGTAAACAGTAAATCAACAAAGATCTGAAAATACTAACAACGTCAATAAATGTTGACAATAGTTGAGAGATCAACAGAAAAATGGTCAGGCTGCTAATATTGGTTAAACAACTTTAAACCTTACAGAAATGAAAAAACAAAGAAGTTTTAAATTCTACTACTGCACTGATAAATTAGGAAATTAAAATTGACAAAACGGTTTCCAAAAGCTGCTAAAAATTAAAGTGGCTGACTCCATTGTTTGAGCTTCAGAAATACTGACGTTTCAGAAATAAAATTTAACTTCGGCAAAAAGAAAAGTAAACAGTAAGTTAATAAAGATCTACACATACTAACAACTGTACTGTTGTGGTTAGTAAGCAGGGAGAGAGGAGGGGGGTCGTCAACAGTTAACTGGTCAAGAGGCTGCTAAAAGTGGTTAGATTAAAAAACTGCTAACATTACAGAAATGAAGAAACAAAGAAGTTTTAAACGCTAAACTGCTGCACTGATGAGGTAAGGAAATTAAAACTGACAAAACGTTTTCCAAAAACTGTTAAAAATCAAAGCAGCTGACCATATTATTTGAGCTAGAGCAAAGAAACTTGACAACAAAGAGAGATGAAATACTATCAACGTTTTCAAATATTTTCAGACTTAAAATTGTGAATATCACAGGGGTTGAGCATCCTGTAAAACCCTTTGAAAACTCGAAACCCCACACTTCTGCTCCCATTTTCAAAATACTGAGAATCCAAGGCTGAATCAGAGATGAGGACTGTATAAATTTACTCTACCCATATACATACTTGTACAATTAGCATTTACATTTGACACCAATTCGAACAACAGGAAAATTTTCTTACAATACGGAGGCCTCTGTATGATAGCACGCTCCTCAAGCAACAAAAAAAATTACGCAGTTGGTTTGATTTTATTATTAGCGGAAATACCCGGAGGAGTCAACAAGAGTGGGTATTCTGTCAAATTTCATATGTTGCACGATATTCATAATGTGGTTGAACACTATAGTGACATTGTGATTGGCCATAAAAAAAGTTTGCCCACACCCACATAAAATTTGTACATGTACCCGAGTCAATGAAATGAGAGCCACTTAATCTATAATAATCAAGAATTAATGATGGATAGCATTTATATAGTTATTTGGTGTATCATATCCCTAGCTCAGAAGCAGGCTCTATGCTCTTTACAATCTTATGATGTGGTTAGACATAAAACAAAGGGATCTGGAGTCTGAAGAGCTTATCCCCACCTTACTTGTATGATTTATAGGACATCTATTTGATGAGAGCATTTTTGCCTCCCATCTTCCCCCACCCCTCCCTCCACCTTCCAATTCAGACACACACTCACAGAGGTGAAGGTGTGAAGTTTTCCTACATTGAGTGATCCGACAACTGGCAGTATTATGCCTAAATCTACCTCATATCATCTGTCTGCCACTCATGGCTAGTCGTTGGCTTTCCCTTTGGACAATTCTGCCTCATATTTTGCTAATAAATCTTTTTCTCATCAGCAGAGACATATTTAGCTATAACAAATTTCCCTCATGGGTTACTAAAGTATCTGATATGGGGCATGAGGGTTTTGCTTTACTTCCATCAATTTCAAACGAGGAAATTGGTTCTGTTCCTGATCTTTTTCTAGCATGAACCCCGGAAAGATGATGCCATTCAATGGGCTTGCAGGCTTAAAAAGTGCTATATATGAGTGATAATTGTATAGTCCACAAAAAATTTGTTTTCCCCTTGGTTTCACACTGTCAGTGTGCTAATAGCGAAAGACCTCAGTACAAATTAATAGTGTGTAAAGCTCATGCTCATTAAAGCATCAGAAGGCAGTAGTATAACTTGTACTGATATGTTGATGATCCTTTTCATTGGTGGTATAAGGTGCAAAATTACAGACATGTAACATTAATTTCATAACCTATGTAAACGTTACTATCAATTCAAACTGACCACTACTATATTATCACACTGTTTGGTTGATAGAGCTAACTGATAATGAACATCACTTTTAACTTCCAAGACTCATTAAAAAAAAAATTACACAAGTAAGCCAAAAAGGTAGGATAGCTGACATTTTCCTATTTTTTTTAAATAAAAAAATTACATTACATGTTTATGTCATATTGCCATATATATATGCTCATTACACCCTTCCTGTAAGATACAAAAGTGAGATGCCATGTACAAACCTTGATATTCTTTCAGGAAATATACAAATTTAGATACAGCTGATATTTGTTGTAATACCTGTGAGATGGTGGATATGTTTTGGCAAACTATGTGATAGATATCCTTGGTGCATGGACCTACAATAAATTTGCTGGAACAGTTGGCCCTTGTTGCGGAATGACAACTTAAAAAAGCACGAGTGCCCTAGCTGTCTTAGTGAATATTCAACAAAAGACCAAAATGAAAAACTAATTGCAATCATTAATATTGAAAAGCACAAAACTATCGAAATTCCATCACCTTCATTAAAAAGATCTTCCAAAACCTAATAAAAAACTGAAATAGTGCATACACTGACTAGAATAGAATTCATAATAACAGGTGGAAACCTTGTAAAGTTTGGAATGCATAAGGCTTGAATCAGCACTCCCAATCACTTCTGCATCAGAAAATAAAAAATAAGCTTAGAGAGAGAAAACCGTATAGACCTCTGAACTTTGTACCGCACTGTGCAAGAACTTGAAAGAATCTCCCCGTCAGAGATGACTGCGCTAACTTTCACATCATACTGACAGAAACTGAGTCGCGAGATAAAAGCAAAGATGCAATATCAATTGTATCGTATTATCTGGGATATGGGAAAAGCAAGCGTGTATAAGATAAACTGATGGGAAAGCACAGCGACCATAGTCCCATATATATTGCTCTGGTGTTACCGTTTGTACACAGCATAGTCATTGTTCACACTGGCCTTCATATTGGCCAACTCGTTGAGCACAGCAAACATGTTGAGCAGTTTGCCAAGGGTGAGCACGTAGGCTTCCGATACAAAGTCGTGCTTAGCACCCTTGTGGCAAAGTCCACGCACTTCAGAACAGAACCGATCAATGGCACTTTCCTGTCAGAAAGCATGAATGAAGCACGACCTTGTTAAACAACCATACAACCATAAATGTTTTACGTTAGTCATGAGTTCATGATGTTAGAGAAACTGAAAAACAAAAGTATGTGGTTTGGTACCCCTCAATATGGCATAGCAACTCCAAGAAAAAGCTTTTATTCATGCTACAACTTTCATATAATCATTATAATTAAAGCACAGTGGCAAAAAAGGAACAGATGTATCGAGCAACTCGTCCAAATAAGTCTTAAGTCACATTTTTGGCAATCTGGAGTTATTGGTATCACATGCAAGCCTGTTTGTTTCCATTCACATTGAAGTGGTGAAAAAATCATCTTGACTTATTAAGCCTAGAGATTTGATTGTTTTAAAGTGCCCCACCACACACTGAAGCAAGACCAGAAAAGGAGAAAATAAAACAGCTCATAAGTTGGACAATATGTCCGTGGTGTTTTTTCCCTGGCAAAATGCATGTAGGCTATAAGGCAATGTGACTTGAGTTTCTCCATACAGTTAAAATAAAGATATTTAGATATGATGGCAGAATTAGATACTGCATAAAAGACATTTTTAAAAGATCCATTTCCAAAAACCCAACTTGACTTTTCTTTGCATTGCTTTTTCACAAATTTAGATCTGCAACTTAAGACTCATCAGGAAAGATTGCAAGATGAATACTGCATCATAAATGCGAATTTACACAAGAAATGTTTCATGCATTCCAGCACTGCGGTTCTGTCTTTATTGAGGCAGAGAAAAAAAAAAAAAACTTCTCCCTGCATTGCTATGCCATAGAAGAGAGAACCAACAAATACAAAATTTCATGAGTATTACCGCCGGTATGCCGAGTAGTCGTTTCGCACACTGGCTTTCATGTTCTTCAGCTCATCCAGCTCGGCAAACATGTTAATGAGCTTGCCCAGGGTCAGCATGTAGGCCTCAGACACAAAGTCCGTCCGCTTCTCCTTGTGGCAAAGTCGCTTCACTTCCTCACAAAACAGATCTATGGCTTTTTTCTGTGTTGTACAATCACAGCCATAAACAACAGCACAGAGGGAAAAAACATTCTCAATAACAAGAGAGATGCACATTGGAAAGGAGAGGCATACATAATGCATTCTAAAAAAAGCAAAATGGCCACAAAAGCTGGCCCCTTCAACAATATCAGTGGTCCAAACAAACTAACGAACAACAAATTTGCAGTCCTAAATACAAAATAGCAACATCCTCCCCTTCTCCAAAATCCAAACGTTCTGTCTCTATTTCCATAAAATCCCACCCCATTTCGATTCTATACAGATTTAAATCTTGCGTATAAAGGCCACGACTAATCAGTTGATAAAGCAATATATCCCTGGCCTTTGACACTAAATACCAGCTTTTAAAAAATCTTCCTTCTTCGAGAAATAGCATAAAGTTCTGGTACAAACCACAGAGATATCTTAGAACAGCTCATCGGTACGTTAAGCATCAAAAATATTTTTTCTTATGAAAAGTGCAAGATCAAATCATGTTATATTTACATGCCTGCTATCATATAAACTTACATCATAGAACATACCAGAATTTGCTGCAAAATTAGAATTATACTTATAGGGACTGAAGTTACCAATCATAAGTTGTGGCAACAATGTTAATGATGAGATGAATAGGAAAATTACACAAACAATTAGTTTTTTTAATGAGCTTGAGATCACTGTTTGCGTGTAGGGCCTGCTTCCCATATAGACTGTTTGTGGTTTATAACAATTCAAATATAGGCTGTGAATTCAAATACTAAATGTAAATGCAACAATTTGTGATCGTTCTCTTACTCTTGTAGACTGAAAAAAAACATTATATTTTATCATAATCTAGAGAACACAAGAATACAAATGTACCAAATGTAGTCTCTACATGATACAAATAAAGTTATTTTTACAAAATAAAAACATTATATTATTTTATCATAATCTAGAGAACACAAGAATACAAATGTACCAAATGTAGTCTGTACATGATATAAATAAAGTTATTTTTACAAAATTTGTCTAAAAAAAGCCAAAATATGCTAAAGAACATCGTTATCAAGATAGCAGTATATTTGAGAGCCTTTATCATCATTAGGTGATTTTCTTCAGTTATCAATAGCTGCTGCATGGAACTGGCAAACAGCATTTTTGTCAGCCAATCAGGTGACTGCTAACAAATTGTATTGCTCATAGAACTATTAGCAACATCATGATAATAAGGCAACCCCTGCCAACTGCCTTGTAGTAGTAGTAAGGAGCAGGTTATTTATAGAGGCACCAGCCTCAGCTGTTTTAGCCTCTTTTTGTTTTGTTTGTACTTAAGGACTCAAGAAGGCTTCTAAAGAAATTATTGTCTTGGTTTATAGATTGTCCTAATGCATGGAACTCCATTCTCACTACAAAATAAAAATTATTGCGTCATAACGGTGTCGCATGTCAATGGCCTGATGGTTACATACCTGGAAGAACATGAACTGCATCAGTTTGTTAACATGGGGTTCAAGCACCTCAACAGTTTTTTGGTAAATCTCAGAGCGGTTTTCTTGTTCATTGCTCTTCACCTGAGAATTTGAATAATATTAATGATAAAAATAATATCAATATTTTAAAAATTCATAATTCTGATTATCTATACAGTCCCAGTGATCACAAAAAAAACCCAGTTGCAAGCAGTTTGAATAAATACCTAGGATATCAAGTAATTTCAAGTGGGAGAAAAAAAATATATTCAATATAAATTGATTATTTACTTTAGTCACTTTATAACCTATTGTGGCAAACTTTGTTAGCTTTTCACATAAGCTACAGCACCAGGGCAACATTAAGATGATGCGATATACACATGTTTCAGCCCCTCAGTTGTTGGCTGTAACCTTAGTATGACAAAGTATTGTGTCGATACTTGCAACAATTTAAAGGAAAATATTATATAATAATGAAACCATATTTTAAAAAAAGACATGTAAACTCACTTTACATCTTTAGTTTGTTCAGTGACATGTTTCAAAGATTAATTAAACAACACAAATAGAACTTATAGCTCACCTGAGGAATAGCTCTGGAACAACACCGCCATGTGTACAGCATCACAGCATACTCCTCTCCTTTCTCAAGCAACAAGTTCTACAGGGAAAAATATGTTTGGTGGTGGTATAACAAGAAGACTAACACAGAACTCTTCATATGAAATTAAGTCTTAAATCAGCCTCTAATTTAAGCAGATCTGTACTTCAGGAGTACTGGTTTTCAAGGTCATACCCCAAAATCAAATCTTGATAATGGATTGCATTTATATCTTACCAGATTGATTGAGGTCCATGCAAATTTAAAACTAGCTTTTGAACCATAACTTGACAATAAGTTAAAACTCATAAAGAAAACAAAACAGGTTACTGCTTAAACATTTTTTGACTAGCATATGGCTGTAACTCTGATAAAATACTGTCATACAGCAGTTATCCTTTCTTATAAATACAGATAGATTTCAATAATAACAGTAACAAGAAGAATATATGATTTGCAGGTTTGAGACAATAGACAAACAGGGTGTGAATCAATAAAGGTGTAACTGTCCAAAATTTACCATAGAAAAAAAGTTAGTTGTTTATACCAGCATCTTTGGTTGTTTTAGCCAATTTACCATTGAAGATTTACAAAGAGTTGCTCATTTCACCCTTTTAGGCAAAACTCCCTCTAACTTATCCCCTAGTCAAACATCAAACATACACTATAATTAGCAATTAATGGCGTACCAGGTCAGCTTGGACTGTAGCCTGTTCCATATACTTTGCCACTCCAGTAACAAAAGCATTTTTGTCTTCAAAGTTTGTGTCAAAGTTGGCCCGATAATGGACAGATAGGGACAGCGCTTCTATGCATGGCTGTTGGTCAGGTAAGGGCAAGTCATCAAGGACATCCACATTCTCAAGGGCATTGGTCAGGGTAACTTTTTCATCCCCTGACATGTTGGCAGTTTATGCTGTTAGTGAGGAAAAGAAGGAAAGACAATAATAAATAATCTTTCTAGCCATTTAGAACTGTTTCATTCTTTTGATTAACAAGCATAATCAATAAATTTAGATTTGTGTGCTCCCGTGGAGGTGCGGGGTCCCCACCACGGGAAGCAAAGGAAAACACCTTCTGCTCTGATGCATAGCATGATACCGTAGATGGTGGCAAAAATGCATCACAACTGAAGCCACTCTTCTCAGTTTAAACAATAAGAGTACCCATCGAAAACGGAACTTGGTTGCCTGTATGGCGTGGGGACCCTGCAGTGCACTTGTGTACGTAAATTTCAGTCATTGTGACTTACCCTGAGTTCTAGCAGGGGATCGCAGAAGAAGAAGAAGAAGATTTGTGTGCAAAAAAGTGACTTACCAAGTTTCTAGAGCACATCTATCGGTTTCTTTGGGAGTCCTACCACAAACTTTATGCCCCAAGAAACTTGAAAAAAACATTATCTCACTATATATCTGTCGAGTTTTATTGCAACCCGCTATTTGTCTATTTGAGAGTGTACTACATGCATCATGTGTGTTTGTTCAGGCATTTTACTGTGTATGTGAATACACAGTATACAGCCTCACACTCCGTGTTGCATGTATTGAAAAAATCTTTGTAAGTACTTACAACAGACTCATGAGTCATGTTTCTCAAATCAATGCGTGTGTTGTTGTAGAGTGAGTTCCTATTTAAAATATTATTTCTGCCATGTTTCGGTTGCGCCATATTGAATGGGTATCTAGTAAATCTAGTATCTTTGTTGCTCCAGAAGTCACCTACCTGAGAACATGCGGTTCTAGCACTAGATTTTCATTAGGCATTAGGTGGGCAAGAATGGGTACTCAGGGGTGAAAATTGGAACAGGAGAGACATTAAATTATGGGGGTTTTTTTACAACGTCTAGAAGCCTTTTTAGGTGTATGTGAAAATCATAGAAACAAAGATAATAATAATTCCTCTCAAAAAAGGAACCTCGCAATCATAGAGCGAAAATTACAAGTAAGTGGGATTCATTTCATATATCGGGCATTTGTCATGGATGAATGTCATAAGTAGTCACAGTCAATTCACAGTCTTGTGGCTGTACTTCATGCATTTAACTCTTCAACTGATGTACTACTACACTAGCACTAGTAGGGCCTTTAATTGTTGCTCCAGAAACCACCCACCTGAGAATGTATAGGAATACAGGGCTTAATGTAGCAAAGTAATCATAAAATCTATATTTGCCAACAGGTAAGTAAAACTGGCATCATTCGAAAAAGGAAACTGAAACATGGACTTAACAATTTGAATTTTGAAAATCCGTAGAAGAGAAATAAGTGAGTTATGAATTAATTAGTGAAAATCAGTGTTAAAGATCCTCCCTCTATTTTCTCACTACAGAGCATGGCTATAGCAGGACTTTTAGTTCCAGAAGAAAAGTCCCGATGTAGGCGAGTTCCTGCTATAGGAATGCAAAGGGGAGTTGCTGAAAAATTTCTAAAAATCCACATGATTTAGATTACCTCCTGTGCAGAGGAGGACATTGTTGTTTCATTCACCACTAACGACAACATAAGCACGATGTGGGCAAAGTCGAGAAAGCGTAGCAGAGAGTTAGAGTTTCCAACAGAGTACAAGATTTTGCTATGACATCAATGGTAGGTATATTTATTGCTCTTGATGCTGCCCCCCTGCCTACAGTAGTTGGATTATATTTTATTTTTGCCTCCCAGATCCCGCTGTTTTCAAGTTTGAGCTCCTTGCCTCACTAAGCCCCAGCACAGGTAATTGAGTGTTTACATCTACGGAAAAAAAGGGGATTCCAGAAAGGTCCCACGCCGTAGGCATGGTTCCGTAAGTTGTAGTTGTAGTATGCTCTACTCTACTCGCAAATCGGGGGTCTGCTGAAGATGACACAAGCCGAGTCAAGAGTAGGTAACACTGAGAGAGGGCTTCCCATGAAATTTATGTACAGAAATAAACAACCTTGATCATGATCGGGTTCTAAGTTTTAGCGCAACTCCATTTCCAACACAGACACAGTGATTGGCTGCTGAGCGGAAGAGAGAAAAAAGCAGAAGTGCTGACTATGACTACACTACTACTACTACCACTAGTCTAGATCTATAGACTATACAGTAACACAAAGTACAAGTGAAAAAACTAATGATTCCAGAAACGTAGAAAGATCTTATTTTGTTAAAGTTGAAGTAGAATCTAAATTAGAATCTGGATCTAGATTAGTCTGTGGTCTGTGTTTTTTGCCATTTTTGGGGCTGAAATTTGCCACAATTTGCAGCAAATTTTGCAAAAATTTGCGGCAAATCGTCACAATCAGCATATAAAATTAGCCCCCAAAAATACTACCTTGGTAGCAAACAAAAATAAGCACAGAAAAGGAAATTTAAAAACAATTTTTTGTACAAGTTTCATGCATAGACTACCAGAAAACTTGATATTTATAAAGTTATATAGAAAAGAAAACAAAATTAGAACGGTAGATTCTTAAAACCCTGTATTAATATTGTTCCCTATATTATATTAACATAATTTAAGCGTAAGAGGGACTAATATTTAGGGTGTGCCCAAAAATTAAGAGAACTAAAGTAATGGCATTATTAATTATTACATAGAGTCAGTGCCACAATTAGTACACATATATATATATAAATTTGGATCAGATACCGTATACCCGCACTAAGAACTCGGAGGTGACACGACAAGAGAAAGAGTTGTCTATGAACGGACTCCCAATG
>JAUKPP010286896.1:0-10381 GCA_032273245.1 Phyllaplysia taylori
TTACATTGATGTTTCGTTTTGATGAAATGTGCTGTTTACATTCATGTTTTATTTTGATGAAATGTGCTGTTTACATTTATGTTTTATTTTGATGAAATGTGCTGGGTTTTTTACATTCATGTATTGTTTTGGTGTTGAGCCAAGTGACTGCTTATGTTGCAAGGCAAAACAAAACCTTGTGAATGTGATACAACTCTTTTTTCTGTAATGTATTTTGTACATTATTATTATTATTATACTTTTCTACGATTTTCATTTTTTTTTTTTAAATGGATGTCTTTGTTTTTTTATGTTCATGTATTTTTTTTATTGACAAATTTTATGTTTACTTATCTATGGCTACTCCTTTTATTGGCAGATTTTTATCTTACCTCCCCTCATAGACAACCCTGACAGCATTTGTGTGGTTTAGTATTATAAATTGTTAAATTTTCCCAAAGCACCAATGGTGCTCCCTAGACATATATCAGTTCATATGTTAACAAATTTTACAAGGTGGACAAAATCATATTGACCGGCGCTGTGGTGTAATGGCTGGGCTCTTCGCCTGTCATGCGGAAGACCCCGGGTCGATCCCCGATCTCGGACGACATGGGTGTTTTCTCTGCTGGGATTTTTTTCCCTCGCAGCCTGGGTTGGCCCTGACAGGCAGGGTTGAAGTAGCCCGTCTCTTAAATGACCTTACAGTGTTGCAGGGGACGTAAAACTGGTAACCAAACCAAAACTTTATTAAGAAAATTTAGTAATAGTACTGATGTTAATTCTATGCTTGCATGAAGTTAAAACTTTAGTAATTCTTCTTGTCAGCAGCTCTTGCTATTTATTTGGGAGATGGTGATCTAGAGGAATAGAATTTTCAAATTCCAGGACCGCACCGGCTACCGTTTAAAGAATAGCAAGTATAATATGTTGTGTTCTATCTATGGAAGTGCAATTCATGTTTCCCCAAACCAGTTTCTGTTACAAAACAGTTTTTTGTAATTTTGTCTTATTCATTCTTGACTACATATAATAACAAGTGACCTCATCACCATGGTAACCATGTTAATTATACTCTTTATGTCCTTTTTGGATTGAATTGACATAACTACATGAGCATTTAGCCACCATAAATCATTTTGCCTCAGAAATATTTATACGAATGTTGAAGAAACGGTAACAAAATGTGTTTAGTGCTGTGGACTGTCCATTCAATGTAATATTTGAGAGTAGCCTATTCCTTAGTTATCTTCCTTTGCTCAAGCACTAAGAATAAATACACTATCAAATCCATTATTTACTAACAAAGCTATTATTATTAAGGATTCTAGGTTTATTTTGTTGTGTGGTTGGTAATGCTTATATCATTATTCATAAAGTCGGACCTTTGATTTTATCTGCAATGTCTGATAGACCAGAGGTGTTAACCATGAAACATCCGAAAAAATCCCTGTGAATAACCCAAGATTTGAACTTGGGACCTTCCAATTTTGCGATACAGCAGGCACTTTACGTCCTCCCATTATACACGTATAGTCATTGGTTTTGGCGAGTTTCGGTGGTGGTGGGCTTTTGCCTTGTGTGCAATTTCTATTTTGAACTTATTCTTTTGTTGATGTTGGAAAATAGGAAACAAGAGGAAAAAAATTCTCTATACTCGATGGTACAGGGGGCATGCGGTTATTAAAAAAACAAATCAAACTTCCCAACAATGGGTGGTCATTGTTTTTTTTTTTACAGGCTTGACTATACTGATTGCTAGGGAAAACTATTGTAACATTATGATTGTGATGCTTGTTTTGGGTTAGCTTGTTCCGATGCATTCTTAATGATTCTTTGAACAATCCACATTAGACTGTGATACTACTAGGAGACCTTGCATGTATTGAGGGTAGGAAGGAATCAAACTATGAAATCGGGAGACGGACACTTTTCAGGGGAAGCAAAAAGTGATTCTAAGATAATGGCACGTAAAAAGACGTGGTTGTGTATGAGGTGTTTTGGGTAAAAACTTTGTTGCCACCAGGCAACCATTGCTCTGACACTTACTTGTCTTATAATGAAAAAAGTAAACAAAAAGGGAATTCTTGAAGCATTTTGGAGACAGAACTGGAGAAAGTTTATTGTTGTTTCTGTTTCCTGCACACAGAGCAAAATTTTCTTGTAATGCTCAGCCATTGGAATATTTGCTGAAATTAAAATCTTTTTGTAAGTCTTTATTAATTCGATAGCCCTATAATTTATAATTGTTTGAATTTAATTTATAACCCAATAATGCTTACACTAATGATATTTAATTTGACATTTTTCGTTTTTTACCAAAATGATGTATTTTGCTTGGTGATTGCGTGATCTTGATTTTGCTTGGTCAGTCATTTCCCATCTATTTGATCAGATTGTATCAAGGAGAAATAAAAGGATCTATTTTTTACCATGAAACCATTCTTCATGTTTTGTTTTGTTTTTCTCCTCCAATCTTATGGTGTAAATGGATTTTTACAAAAAAGGAAATGTTCATCATACATGTATGTGAAGTGAATTGATGTTGATGAAATGAATTACTTCTTGAAAACTTGTAACAGAGATAATGGGGGAAATTGGATGTGGGGGCAAAAAATATTTCTTCAACTCCTTTGCAAATTTCTTCGTATTCGATCATTTGTTTTTATCGACAGCTTGTGTTTCTGTGACTGTTTGTTAAGGAGTTTGGTTTGGATACCAGTTTAACGTCCCCTGCAACATTGTAAGGTCATTTAAGAGACGGGCTACTTCGACCCTGCCTGTCAGGACCAACCTGGACTGAGAGGGAAAAAAATCCTAGCAGGAAAAGCCCAGATTGTCTGCAACCGAGGATCGAAATACGGTCTTCCGCATGATAGTCGAAGAGCCTAAGCGTTACACCACAGCGCCGGTGTTAAGGAGTTTGACTGACTCTATTTTAAGAAACTTGTATATGTGTATATTATCAATGTTTTCAGCATCATACTCTTCCAACCCTCCTCATTTAAATCTTATTCTTTATAGTAAATAACAAGATTTCAACAATGAAATCTAGAAACATAACTTTTTCACCAACTCAAAGGGCTTAAAATTAAAATCCCTAGATTTGATTAAAGTTCATAATTAATATATCTCTACACAACTCGGTGTCTGTAGTAAAATGGGTCAGTTTCTCACCCATTACGCAGAGGACGGAAGTTGGACAAGCACCTATGTTTCTGCTGGGATGTGATGATGTACCCGGTACTTCTCACTCTCACCCCAGGTTGTCCCTGACAGGCAGAGTCAAACTCAAAGTAGTCACTTTAAAATTACCTTGGTTAGGTTTGGTTTTGGCTAGGGAGATCTAGCTCATGGATACTGAAAGTTTCCCTTTGCAAAAACGTAAACTTCCGTAGTGATTATTAATATGGGGCCCCAAGGTTTGGTCCCTGTAGCGGAGTGGTAAAGCACCCGCCTACAAAGAGGAGGTCTTTGGATATTCACTGTTTTTCCTCCAGAGTTTTCGTGACTCTGGCGCACTTCCAATCGAAAATGGACACAAACTTGGTTTGGTTTTGGTTACCAGTTTTACGTCCCCTGCAACACTGCAAGGTTATTTAAGAGACGGGACACTTCAACCTCACAAGTCAGGACCATCCTGGGCTGAGAGGGAAAAATCTCAGCAGAAATAACTTCAGATCTTCCGCTAAAGGGATCAAACTCAGGTCTTCAGTATGACAGGCGAAGAGCCTAACCATTAAACCACAGCGCCGGTAAAAAATTTGAAAGCCTCCCCTCATAAATGACTTTAAAGTGCAAGGGGGCAGTAAAGCATCACCAACCACCGACCTACAAATAGCCAGTTAGGAAAGCCACTTCCTACAAACGGAAAACTGTAGGATTAGGAAGGTACATGATGTGTTAATTATTTGCCCCAGGACAACATGAAAATATAAAAACAATGAAGACAAATGTATATACATGTACATATATTTACATATTATTCATGTGGTCATACATACATATTCACAAGTTCAGTTCTGTGCATAACAAAGATTCTAGACTCTCCCCACCAGGACTATTTGGCTGCCTTCTCATAAACACGCATAAGTTAACACCTCACGCACACAAGATCTCTGGCATTCTGGGATGAAACCTGTGAGCACATGACTTCTAGACGTTAACAACAAACCAAGCAAAAATAATTTTGAGACGAGCATTTTGCGTTGTCACTGCATGAAGTCAGATCCTTGTCAAAACCAGAGCTACAGAGCCATTGGTGGGGGTGATTGTTTCATTGACGGGCGATTCTAACCATGAATAATTTTTATGTCTCAACATCTTATATAATGTACATTTATTTCCTGATGAATTATGCTCGAGAACTTTCTTTAAATATTTCAATTCAAAAGCTACCAAATCAGATGAATGGCTATTTTTTCGCAAAATTCTCTTCAACAGCGGGCGATTTTTTTCAATATCACAATTATCCCCACTCCTATTTGGTCGCCTTTAAGCACGAATGGGCTGACCTGATTCTTGGCTTATGTCGGGTCAGCCTAGTTGTGCTTAAAGAGAATGTTTGATATCAGTCAAGATTTTTTCCTCTGGGATCAAGATAAATATACAAGGTAAGCACGATACTGATAATTCAGATAATATAAAAAAATGTCCAAACGTTGACAAGCATCTGAATTCCTCTGTCATGACACATTGACACATGTGTGTAACTGCCTCTGAGAGTGACAGTCAGTTGTGGCGCTTGCAAATTAACCACATCCTCAAAACATTGTTCAAGATTCAAATGGATGGAGAATTCCTCACCAGCAATGAAATGGAGCTCGTTTCTTTGCTTTGTTGTCGATACCATCAACACTATAAACATATTTCAGGTTTGCTTGCTTAAAAGAACAATTGGCAAACAGAGAAGTCTGTATATAGATTTCATAGAGTTTTCACTTACGAACTTAATGCAAGTGTGTTCCAACCTGGGGGTTATCTAAATTACAATGCCGGCCAGAGGGTATGGAATATGATCAGACTGTTCAATTATCTCAGAGGGAGAAAATCTAAAAAATAGTGAGCTTTAAATAAAGCAATGCTTCACAAGCAGAACAAATGTAGAGGAAGAGGAAAATGCATTGTATATATCTCCTGAGTGCACTGTGTACAGATCTAAAATTCTGGACCTCCGCTAGTTTCAAAGTAAACCTTATTATCTTGGCTTATCACACATGTCTCAATAATATGGAAACTAGTTTTAAAATTAGAAAGAAAAAAGGTTGAACTTGTTTTGCGTGATTAAACAAAATAAAAAACATGACAAAAAGTATTTGCTTTACAATTGATCGGGTGAGTAAGTATCGGCTTGCACTTTGCTGCGACGGTTGAGCATCATAGATAACCTCGGCCACGTGTGTAACATTGGTGGTGCCTGCTAACTTACACCTGTAAGTATAAATCAAACATTCTCAGACAACACATAAATTCTACTTCCATACAAAAAAAGAAGAAAAAATATAAAAGAAGGACAGACATATAATCATGCAGCTGAATACGATAAAACAACAAAACATTTCCTCATACACACCCAGCTTCACACTTCAGTAAACGCCCACACAATCACACTGACACACTCACCACAGTGATCTGTTGTTCCCACACTACACAATAATTATATAAAACACAACAGTGTACAGTCTAGCATGCACAAAGCCAAAGATACACAGTGAAGCAAATCTAAGATGACAAACTTTTGGCTATGAAGACCCCTCTGACACTGTTGCCATGCACTGACGACAAATTACAGCTCATGTTTAAACACGACCGGTATAGTAGAGAGGACGGCGAAGGAACAAATGAAAGCGAAATCTTTTCCAACAACTAGAGACAACCAATCCTTGCAGAAGTGGACGATAAATTAAAGCCTTCATGAGTCTCAACTCATCATTTAAAAAAGGGGTAACTTTTTGCGAGATTACGTCAGAAGACCATTTTTATGAAACACCCATTTTTATCATACTTATAAATAAAATCCATAAATTCATCAAAGCAAGTCATTTCATACCAATTTGAAGGTTTCGTTTCTGTGGTGGAGTTTAGCGGACATGGCAGTAGCGAAAACTCGCTAAGTAGCGAAATATTGAGACCCATGAGCCTTAGACCAACTCTGCGAAGCCTTTGAATTCTAACCTCAACATTGTCAAATGTCCTTAAAAAGCTCATTTCAGCATCCAGTAGCTTTCACTATGAGCTTGCTAGACTGTGTTTACTTTCCTAGAATGCAGCTTCTTGTACAACACTATTGGCCTCCAAAGCTGAGGCAATTACTTTGTTGCAAAACATGGTCAAGTCCTGACTTTAAGAAAGGGCTCATATAAATGCAACTATTATTATTATTATTAAAATTACAAATGAGGTATAAAATGCACCTTATCTTAAAACCTTTGAACTTATTTAATCTGTGAGATCGGAATGTTTCATTCACAGCTGATACATGTATAGGGATTATACTCGTAACCTCATTTCTGGAGGGGGGTGGGGGTAGTGGAGGAATCGCTCAGCTATAAACATAAACGAGCATAATTCTGGTACTTTTCATGTCAGCAACAAGCATCTATCTCAAACATACAAAATAATGGCATACTTCATTGCATTATATCATGGAGAGAGAGAGAGAGAGAGAGAGAGTGAGTGCACATAAACATCATAGGATTTATCTCAATGGTTTAAATACATCCAACAACATAATAATATTCACCAATCAACATAGTTCATGAATGCACTTAGATCTGTGAAAAGGTTTGAATTGAATAGCCTGCTTGAACAAGACAGTCTAGAACTATAAAAATATGACTAACAAAAACAAAATCGAGTAGCTAAACATAAAGAAAGCAACATCACTGGCAAAAACAAAACATGGGTCAGAATACAACTGTAACAACTCTTCACGCCTGCTCAGCTAACATCTCAGCATCACCCAACACGCAAAAAAAATACTTTCATAAATATTCAAGCAACACTTTTTTATCACACACTTTTACTTCACAAACTTTTTCATGAAAATCATGCTCAACATTTCCTGTCATAATCACTTTCACAAACCAAATTGACCATTTGCAATGAAAACTCTAAACATAGAAATATTTGAATTGAAACTGTCTTTTCTTTCTTTAAAAAAAAAAGGGAGTTTTTAAAGAAGCAAACGAACATTTAGATGTGACCACAGATCTGCAAATCTTTTAGAAAATTTCCAGTTAACAGCAGATAGAACATTCCAGAAAGGACAGACTGTGGTGACGAAATGCAAACACAATTTAATGTTGCACAATTCAGGGATGCCAACTTAATCCACAACTTATAGTCGCTGAACCTATAGGCTTATAGACTACAGCGGAGTCAAGTCAGCAGGGCAACTCCATAATTTCACAAAAATATAAAACATAAAATTTCTTGAGATAACACAAATGGTAAGTCTACTCACCACAAATACTTCAATTTCAGGAACACAAAGCCCAAAAAGTGTACAGAAAATGGGCAAGAAAATTTGTACCTGTTGATTTAGCTCATTTCCTTTTTAAAAGTACACGACAACAACAACAAAAAACTCACACTAAAGAAGAACTTCCAATATAAAATTTAGTAAAGAAGTTTCCGCACAGCACAAATCTTGTTTGGATTTCTTCAGGTTTGAGTTGAAGACTTTAAGCCTAGGAAAAAAATTGCAGATGTGAGAGGGAAAGACAAAGAACAAGAGACTTAAATAGAAACCCAGACGAAAAAAAACAAAACCTAGGGACACAATTGAGATAAAGAATTCCACATACTAAACTACTCACTAAATATGATATATCAAACAGCGAAAAGCAATGCATCCTGTGACCATTCATTACGTAACAATTTTTTAAATATCAACAACAAATGAGTATTGTCAGTCTCAACCTATTACTCTTGCACAAAAAGAAAAAAAAATTGCAATATAATAATTCCTCATGGCAACTGATGTCATGTCCAGGCTACCACACAGCGCAGTCGGACACAACCAATCACTCGATTGACATTCATTTTGTGTGATGCTTCCTTTAAAGAACTAAGAAGACCCCACATTAACTTTTCAATATCAATCTCTGGAGAATAGGGCATTTTCTTTCTTTCTTCAAAATTAAAAAACACAAATTGCATGGGTCGACATGTCATAAAACAAGGCTAGATTTGGGCAAATTGTGTAAATGTGTGAATGCATATGCCATGAATAATTCCACACTTTGCTTGTGGAGTCGACTCACAGAAACAATACATACGTAAAATGTTGCAGAGATGAAGATGGAGGCAGAGAATACACGAAATGTAACCGCTAGTACAAGGTGAGAGAAAGAATGAAGATACAGGAAGAGTGAGAAAATAAAAACTTGCGGATGACTCATATACTTTTAGAAACTTAAAAGTTACAGTAAATACAGTAATGGTTATAATGAGAATTCTAGCATTGAACTATTAGGAAGAGTGAGAGGGTAATGTATGGGGGTTGATGGCAAATCTATGGAGTGTTGGAAAATAACTGCCATAAGGAGAGATTGTGAAATAAAGACATAAAGTACAGTCCACAGGGAGAGTGCAAATTAAATGTTCTCTTTTTAATAAGTGACTCTTCTAATAGAAAAAAATACCATTAAAGCATTTATTACAATAGACTCAACGACTGGTACAAGAATAATAAAAATAAAGTTATGCATACAGATTCATTCCTGCAGCTGTGGTCAACCTCACCAAATTCTATCTAGTGGATGGCACAGAATCAGAAAGGTTATATAGAGGCAGACTGCTTGACCCTGCCTGAAGGCAAAGATGTTCCTCCAACATGGGGATCAACTCCCGTCCTCTGCATGATAGGTAAAAGGGCCTAACCACTACACCACAGGCACCAGGTTATAGAACAAGGAAGAAACAAGGAGTGGAATACAAGTGTCAAAAACTAAAGGAAAGATTGATGCAAATAAGAAGAGGAGGGCAAAACCACAGAAACATCTTCCACCCAAATAGCAATTAAAAAACTTGCAACCATGTCACTTATCACCATAAACAATGGCATCTCATGTACACCATAAACAATCATACTTTGTAGAGTAAATAGATATTTCAGTCATATAACCCTTACCATCAGAAAACAAAACAAAACAAAACAAAAAAGCAAAGTAGCAGTTGGTCTTTTTTAGTTCTGGTCCTACGGCACTATCGACACTGTAACGTCGTTCAAGCACCAGGAGAAAGATGTGGACAAAAGAGACACATAGAAAGAAATAGAAAAAATCTTGCATTTGAATCAATTTTTCTTTTTTCTTAAATTTACAAAAACTGGCAGTGTCAGGGAAACATTCCATCACCCTAATTATTTTCATACTGATGATGATGATAGCACTTACATATAAGGAACAATCTCGTAAACTTATAGACAATATACATACAAATAAGAAAGTCAAGTGGCACATTCATACACAGGCGTACTTGTACAAACTCACAAGATACATCATGTTATTTACCTCACATCTGACAAGAGGACAGTTCATACAAATTATTAAAATACTTTAAAATGTTCACACAAATCATTTCACAACCCACCCACATTCAAGGTTCGGTAATATAAACTACATACACTCTTGACCGAAAAATTATCTGTACAATATATCCATTCCGACAATTTGAGAAAAGGGCTGAAGACATTTTGTTTTACAGTTCTCCGATTTCAATGCCCATTTCCTAATATACAAATTCATTTCTTACCAGTGACGTCGAGGGCTTGAATAAAATCTTAATAAATCTTTAGCTTTGATGACTAGACCTTTGCTGCCAAACCTTTCACAAAAACATACCTCACAAGTATCTACGACTTCGGCAGATGCACAATTCCATCAACCAATCAAGAGTCAACAACTTCACTTCCTATAAAATCAATCAGACACCTCCGCTAAATCTTGTACATGATGATTGTAATGGGGTTCTACTAAGATCTAGTTAAAATAGCTGGACAAAGTTCTCCGATATCTTTAATATCTTTGTTCCCAAATGCTGAGAATATCTGTTCTTCTTAGAGAAAATAACAGACATTAGAAAAAGATTTTAAAAGCAACAAAGGGTAGCCCTGCTGTTGATAAGCCGACATATAATTTGTGCAGACACGGAATTCACACAATTACGTTCTTTGTGAATCTTGAACAATCATATAGTGTACACTCCACAGCTTCCGCATGCTGCACACCTGCACACACAAGAACTTACAGTCAATACCCACTAGACAAAAATGCATAATGAAACTGAGCACTCTGAACACCTACATGTAGAAACTCCAAATACAGTCGACTACGCTTGTAGCGATGTGGTTGGGGGACCAGAAAAAGGATCGCTACATCCAAAGTTCGCAACAGCC
>JAUKPP010286906.1:0-10381 GCA_032273245.1 Phyllaplysia taylori
CTGTCTGTCTGTCTGTCTGTCTGTCTGTCTGTCTGTCTGTCTGTCTGTCTGTCTGTCTGTCTGTCTGTCCCTCTCTCTCTCTCTCTCTCTCTCTTCGCTTCTCGAGCTAACTGCCTGTTTGTCCACTTGTCCGCTGGTCTTTCTTGATTACCCATTTGTCTATCCGTTGGTTCGTATACTTAACAATCCCGTCTCTCTAATTTGTCCGTCTTCTTACCGTCTTTCTTTCATCATCTTTTCCTTCTCTTCTCTCGCTCCATCTTCTCTCTCTTCCTCTCTCTCTATCTATCTATCTTGCTTTTATATTCTCACTTTTTCTTTTCATCTCTCTCTCTCTCTCTCTCTCTCTCTCTCTCTTTCTCCTTTAAACAACATAATACAGGGCTCTTAATTCTTTTGAGCTATGCGTATGTGCTTAGAATAGTCAGATAAAAGGGACATGTTAGAATGAAACAAAACTGGATGAAGAGCAGAATGGAGAGAAAAAGCGGCGCAGAGGAAGAGGGAGGGAGAGAGGAAGAGGAAGGGAGAGAGAGAGAGAGAAAGAGAGTTTCGAAATTAAGAACTCAGTTTTGTGACGTGGTGAAAATTCACACGATGAATGTTTCCATCAACTTTTTTTTTTTCCTGGATTGGGTATCAGATTTCGTTTCTGTCACTCTAGGCTATCAAGTGGCAATATGAATATTGAACAATACAATCATCTAAACCGTCATCTCCTAGTAAAGTCTCCGGGTCAATAAACAATCACACCTATATCCGTCCAACTTAAGGCTAAAATGCAAAGCATCGTATTTGGAAAGGGCAGCAATCAAGCCGAAAAAACTCTCCAAACTAGTGCTCGACTTAAGTTTTGGGTGTATCCTTTTGCCCAACCCGAAGACCAAAATAATCGGGGATAAATGATAGTTTCATATCGGCTAAAAGTGCCAATTTTGCTGATGCTTCTGTAGATAAATTGCTTCAAACGTATCGCAATTACGCCACATAGTTGTGGCCTTTGAAAGATTTCAGTGTACCTTTCACAGTACTACAGATTTAAATACTTTGATCGTCTGTTTGCTCGTTTGAGGTTTTACGTTGTCTTTGTTCCTAGAAATGCACATCAATGCCGGGATTCCCACCCACTACGTCTTGTGCTATTATGTTTTGTAGCACTTTAAAGAAAAAGAACATAGATGAGGATACTGCACCTATGAAAATGGCTCATATGCACCTGAAAGGATAGGAGTGTGCGGAACATTCCTGCACTGGTGCATTTTTCTCTCGTAAAGGGCAGGGGCTGAGTCGAATACTCAAAGGGGTCGAGTGGTTAGTGAAATCTGGTTCACAAGAAATGCCAAGCAGCATTGGATGTTGCCACCATCGGAATGGGTGACCACTGATATGTGTCCTTTAGCAAGTCACGCCAACCCTTGCTCACCCAGGCGCTGCACAACGGCGGGCAACAATGGCATCGGTATGATTGTCAAGGAATGACAGATTTCCGTTTTTCTCCTTACGTTTGTATTGTTCGATATATATGATGTATGCATGTAAATGTTCACGCCATTCTACTCTTAAGTTTACCTACTAGGATTAATAAAGTCTTCATTTCATTTCATGTTTTATGTTCATTTTTATTTCAACGCATAGCTTTTTTCGCTAAGTCCACAGCTGTGGAACTTGGCTTTAACACAATGCGATTATCTATACGAATCTGTGATGAATGCATTGGTGACAAGAATTCTCCTGACAATTTAGAACTACGCAAGACGCATTCGCGAGAGAAATTCTGTCTGAAAATCTCCATCTTTTTGACAAGTTGACTGGCGTTTTGGGAATTGCCCGAGACACCGGTGGGCTAAATAGATGCAGTAGGCAGTTTGTCATATGTCCAAGTCGTGTGCTCTGCTGGGAAATGGTGGAACTCGGAGTAAAGTGTCTACGCGTCAAGGAGGGAGTCATTAAGATGATGTGGGAGACACTTAAGGCTTTGCAGGATGGCTCTCTGGTGGGAGAGATGGTGGTCTGGGAGTTTTCAAGTTTTTATATCTGACCTTGATTGTTTCGTTGGTTGGTGTCATTGCTTTCCTGTTTGTCTCATGAAATTGCTTTATTGTTTCTTTGATATTTTGACGTTTTGATAATGTTGCTTTGTTAGGGGTTTGTATTCTTTATATCGATGGATTTTGGTGTTTAGTTTGTTCTTTTAATTTGGGGTTTATTCCAGTTGTGTTGGATTTTTTATTCGTTTTAATGGGGTTCTTTTGCTGTTCTCGTCGTAATTTTCTTTGCCATCCGAAATATTACATACTAGCATGATGGAAGGCTTTCTTTTTCCTCTTTCTGTAACGCACGCCATATAGGGTGGTTGAAGAAGCTTTTACTAGAACTAAGAGTTAGGCACCCTGATCTTCCTTTACCTCAATCTTCTTATGTGATTCACCGGTCTCGATTGTGTGGACTTCACCAGCATGATACTTAAATATTGATTGAGGGTGGAATGGAGAATAACGTGCCTGGTCTCTTCAAAGCATAAGTTCTAGCACTTTCATGTTTCCTTTTGTACAAACCATAAACTATGGATGCATGCTGGTGCTCACTACAGCTTCACTGGCCAATAGTTTTGTTGGTTTTTTACACCTCACTTGAGACTGAGACACACTTGCGTTGATAGGGTTTGTTCAAGACTCACACTTCAGTTCCCGATTTTGGAACATAAAATTCCTGATGGTCTCGTGCCTGAAGAAACGCCTGAATGAGGGAACAACGATGTGTAGATAATCCATTCGCACCACCAAGCATTTCCCTTCAACCCATCCAACCGCTTGTCGCCTATCATAAAGAAATATGTACTTTAGCGTATCACTTCACATCAAAAAGTACATTCCCACATTAGCCACTATAAAAAAAGATTTTTTTCGACACTACACGCAACGATCGTATTTATCTGATTTATTAATTCCATTTAAAAACGTAAAATACAGGGGGGGGGGGGGGGACAAGGAGACACCAGTCTTCATTAAGCCAGAGAGTAAAGGGGCCATTACGTATTAATATTAGAACTCGTAAATCTACAGTACCTCCAAATACTTTGCAATGTTTCTACTACACAAAGCGTCATCCGTCTAAGGTCGAGTAGTCTAAAAAGTATGAGATATGCGGCAAGTCACTGACGACGCTCTCTCATAAATATCTCTCCCGTCCACGTGACTAGCATGGTCTCCTGACCCCTCGCGGAACAAAAGCTCTGCCCTGGTAGCCATACAAGCCTGTGACGTGTAATTAAGAAGTTTATTGAAACTCTCGGCGCTGTGTCGGGCCATGGCAACCATTGAAGACCTCTCGTGGCGGCCCAACCTTCGCGCACTTTTATGACCAAAGACTGCCTGTAGCCACGGAGTACGCTCACTCACCCCTCCCAACCCCACAACACCCCCTCCCTACAAAGCCACCCGATCCCCTCCCTCCAAACCCACCCGATCCCCTCCCTCCAAACTCACCCGATCCCCTCCCTCCAAACCTACCTCATCCCCTTCCTCCGTCCTTGACTCCACACTGACATACAGCCGTCGAGAACGGTATTATTTCATCGACCATATTACTATTCTTTCAAGTTGAACTTGTCAAATTGTAAGCAGCAAATGTCACAAAACCTACTTTTCTGCAACTGTATGGTGTAAAAAAGAATTTCTTACCAATCGTACTGACATTTTTCTTGGCCACAAATAGTACTCGTAGTTGAAAAGAGGGTGGAATAGGAGTGAGAGAAAAGCTGATAGCGAGAAAGAGAAATACAAGAAATACAAGGGCAATTCAGTGGAATCAATCAGGCGACCCCCTCCCCTCCCCACCTCCCCAGACCTATCTCCCCCCCCCCCCTTTCCATCTCCGCATCTCCCGAGCCCATGACTCAGATTCTTTTTCCCTTTTCCCGTGATTTTGAAATGCTTTCAGGCAGGTCTCATTGGCAGCCCTAGAGGTCACATGGACACCGAATGGACTCGCTTTATACTGCTCTCGGGTCGAAGCAACCAAGGGTAAAACTTACTGTGCTGGAAACGCCGCTTTTCATAGATGGCCGGAAAGGCCAGGGGGAGCACCTCAATCTTTTCCTCTTTTGTGTAGCCTTAGATGTTCAGGGCAGCTTGCATTGTCAGCTAGAGTCCACATCGACACTGGAAGAATTCCTCTCTTTACTGTTTTGCCCTGGTAACGTTTGATGGAACTTGCCGTGTCTTTTCGCTTCAGGGTTGTTAAAGAAAGTGAGCAGGTCAATTCTTGCCTGGAATTGATTTCTTGGGCTCACTGGGAATGGAGAGGGAGAAGCGTGGGGGGTCGGGATTACTAAACTGCTACGGTTTTCGTTACCATGATAAGTTTAGTGAATCGGCAAAGAGGTTTTGCTGAAATCAAAGTGGAAGTGATAATCAGTTAGGTAGATCCTAAAATATGTGATTTACTTGAACTTCTAGGTATTTGTAGCTTGTTTGTAGTTGCAGTTTTTAAAATAGCAATCAAACATCAAGCCTTAAAAATTATGAAAATGCGCATGACAAAATAGAGCAATGTGCTTAGTTGCTGGTGTTCTTTTCCAGACACCCACACAAGAGACAAATTGTTGACTTGATTTACTCCTTTTTGCCGAACTTACAGCTATACAAAACAGATATTTGTTTTCCAATCTAGGTGTCAGATTTCTAAGTATCTAGGCGAGGCAAAAACAAAGGAATGTTTACTATGCTAAATGAAGGTGAATTGCCACGTCTACAATATTATTATCATTGTGTAGAGTGTTACAGGAGCACTGAAAACTTTGATTTATAGCATTTAATTTGCGCAATATGGTTTTGACGTTGTCAGCACTCAGTGCCTTTAAAAAACTTCAACAAGAGGATTCAATTACCAGTCTTTGAGTTTGAATTGAACTAACGAGAATAATTAAATAATGTTCGAGCCAGCTGGGATAATTTCTCTTTTGAGTATTGAAGCAAGATGCATGGATCCAAATGGATATCTTGAAAATAATATTTTGTGGATAATCAGTTCCAATATTTTGTCCTTTAGAGACTCATGGGCTTTATGAGGGATTCCCCTTTATCTTCATCCTCTGATCTACAGTTTGTTTTTGCAACTTTATTGCGATTCCTTTGGAAACAGCTGTTTGGCATAATGTTATCTTTCCAAATACAAGTCTTGCCCTATCAAACAGTGCAAACAGTATTTCTTTCGGATTCTACATTTTTAACGAAGGTCACGCACAATGGACTGAGGAATCAAGAACGTATTAAATGATTTACTTTGAACGAAATATAGAAGATAACATCCTAATTACTTTTTCAGATAAAAATGTGGCAGCCACGTTGGAAGAAAGAGCAATTACATGATTGTTTCGTCGGTGGCCAGCAAGATGCCAAATGTGCTCCAATAAACATGAGTTCTTTGTGGAGGGCGATAGAGAATACGAGAGATGGAGAGATAATCATAGACAGGCAGATTATGAGTTCTTGGGGGAGGAAAGTTTTATAAAAAAAATTAGAGGGAAAGAATGCAGACGGATTAAGACAGAAGAGTTGAGAAAGCAATATGGACAGAGGGGATCGCAGTAAAGCCAAGAGACTTACACAAGCAGAAATACAGGCAGAGTGAGTAACGGAGAGAGAGAGAAATAGAAAGAGAGAGAGGAGTGCCCCGTTTCCAAGAGAAATCTCATCGGATGAGGATTGTGACTACAGAGAAAAGTGTTTCATCTTATGGCGGAATATAGTTGATTTCAAATGAAAGCGATAGCTGCTTTTTGGACCAGAATTGATCCTCAAAACGTAGTGTTTGTTGTCATGGATACGCGCCAAACCTCCCCAGAACATCAGATAAGAACAAACATTTTGATGGTATTGGGGAAATCTCAGAGAGGGCCGTTAGTTATGAGTCTAGGAACTAGGAGGCTCAAATCTCATGGGTGTTAGGAAGCCCCCAAAATTATGTACTTGCCGATTTGCCCCACGAGATTGTTTACAGTACCTCTTCGTGGTTCTTGACAAATTTGGACGATCAAACTGAATGAATGGGACTCGTAAGGTCAAAGGGAAAATTGGTTACAAGGCGCCTCTTCTGACGCAAACTGAGTTCAGTTTGTTGATTTGTCGGAGAAGGTCGATACTCGACTTTGCTATCCGCATCAAACATTACGACTTGTCGACTTCGTAGGCCTAGAGTTTCGGAAAGCAGTCTAGCTCATGTGGTTTTTCGCAAGAATCAAATTGTCTCCATTTTCATATTGATTTTTACGGCTTTACTGATTGCGCACTTTTAAACTACCTACCGGTTCTTACAAAATACTCTGGGTTGAGAATGATTGTTCAAATTCCCTCTTATTGCCTTGTCCTTACAGTAAATGACATTAACACTTAAAAGGAGGGCCTGTACGAGCACAATGATAATATATTTTTCAGAAATGGAAGTAAACTCCGGAAAGTTGATTTAAGTCCACTTTAGTGTAACCAAGAGGCAAGAGCAGAAAAACACGGAAGAAAAAAAGATTTAGAAAGCATCGTATGTCTATAGGTAATTAATATCTATGAGTTAAGTAACAGTATGTTGCAAGCCTTGCCCCTCGAGTCCCCGTACCCAGCTCTGAGGGTCCATCAGGACAGTGAAATCTGCAAGTAAATGTTGGAATAAATCAGAGCCAATGAGACCAAGTCTAATCTATCCTCGAAGCCAAAGCAAAGAAATTAGCGTTGGGAGAGGCATCCTAGGGGAGATTGCAGGGAACTGAGATTAATAATACGACACTGCTGGCCTGACAAATCACCGACTCTCTCCCGCGACAAATTTAATATCCAACTCTATGTGAGCTCATAGAATCGACATCTTCTCATTTATTCCTTTTTCTTGTAGTATGTCTTAGTATATCTCCTTATCTGACGCATCGTGTCTCAGTCTTTTTTATTCATTTCTCTTTCTTGTAGTTTTTCTCAGTATAATAAAATGAAAAAAACCATCCCGACTGACTGATTTTGGCTTACTCTTTTCATTAGTTTCTCTTTCATGTAACAGTTCTTAATAATCTTCTTTACTGGCGTATGTTTTCTACAATTTTCACTTATCCCTCCTTCGTATAAATCGTTTTAGAGTTTCCAACTTTGTGATAGATTTTATCTACCATTTTGCTTTCATCCCTTCTTTCCGTAGGATGTCTAAGCACCTCTTTAAGGACGGATTTTGTCCAACACTTTTTTTCATTCATTCTCTTTTCTGTCGCATCGAATGTCTTTTTAGTTAGTGTAAAATCTTCTTTATTGACGAATTTATCTAACTCTTTTCATTAATCTTTAATTCGTATTTCATGTTTTAGTATAAAATATTGTTTAAATTCACGGATATTAAGATTTTAGCCAAATCTTCTCATTGATATATTTATTTTTTAAACAGTATGTCTCAGTTGATCGTTTTATTGACGAATCTTTCTAACTCTTTTCATGTATTATTCCCTCTTCGTATAGTGTGACGTTGTGTTGGTATCGGAAACTGCCAGGTCTAATCTCTTTTCATGTATTCCTCCGTCGTGCAGTACGTCTGACTATCTTCTTTCCTGATGGATTTTCTTGAACAACTCGTCTGTAAGAAATAGGCTGTATGGGTGACTTTCAGACTAAGGGGATGGTTTATCGTCGATCGATATCTCTGTCTGAGGCAGGGCACGGATTGGTTATATCCTTTGGTCAGTGAGGAGTATTGAACGAGAAGGAACTGAAAATTGTGCTCAAAGTTTATGATACATCTACAGTAATGCAATATAAGGAGTGCTGCGTGAAGTGGGGTTGTATTTAGAAACTGGGCACTGGGTATCTTTCTTTTGCATTGCAGTTATGGAGATAGTGCACTTGGTCAAGTTTATTGGGGGATAAATTCAGGTGGAGCGTGAAACAGAGAATGTTGTGAGAGTTTTGTGGTGGTGTGTGTGAGAGAGGGAAGAACGAAAAGAAAGAAAGAAAAGAAGGATGTGGGGGAGACGGAAAGAGAGAAGAGATACGCAGGAAAAAAAGAAATAACGTCAGCTGCGCGGTTGACAGGAAAAAGACAAGAAAAGTGAAAGAAGGGCAAGCAATTCAAAAGTCAGGGAAAAATATCCAGCATTGTCAGAAGTCTACAAGAATACTTTGAGAATTGTTGCTAAATTCCCTGGCACAAACAATGCCAAATTAGCATTTCAACTCCCTTCCGGGCAATGCACTTGGCCACACCAATTAAACATGATTGAAGCAAACTTGTTTTCGTTACACATTCAAAGGTTCCCTGCTTTGTAAAGAATACAGTAAGGGAAAACAAACATGGCTACAGAACTGACTTCTAAAACTTCTAACAAGTTAATCACGCGACTTCTATGCCCTTTAGTAAATTGTAAAAGTCTTTGATCTGAATTTCTAAAAACTTTAAATGAATAAATCAAACCTGTAATAATGACTGAGTCAACTAAAAAAGATATATTAGCGAATGGAAACGAGTAAATGAAAAAAGAAAAATATATATCATCCCCATTAAAAGCTTTAAACGGCCAAATAAGCTGATGCCTATGAAAAAAAAAGGATTTCAAACCAACTAACCCCACTCAAATCTTCCAGCCACAAAATACTAGTAATTTAAAAAAGGCAAAGAAAAACAAATGGTATCCCCCGCACCCATAGTCTGTAGAAAGCATTGGGTTTCTGGTAGTGACAGTGTCGTCTGACTTGGCGGCCAGACTTCTAGGACTTCCGGTCGCCGACATCCCTGTCTGGTGCAGGCACGGTGTTAACTCAGTGCTGACTCGGTATTGACTCGGTACTGTTTCAGGATTGTCTTGGTTTTGACTTGGTACTGACCCACACACAACTAGAAACTTGTCTATGAATATGAATCACTTCCTCTCTGGTTCAGCCAAATTGGGCGAGAAATTTAGTAAATCACCAAGAACAAAATCGCTCCGAAAAATCAAGAAGCATTAACAGAAAAAGAAAGACTCTAAGTCCTCTTTTTTTTCTAAAGTTTATATTTTTTAACTTTTTTTGTCTACCCTCCCTCTCCCTTGTGGCTTTCTTTCTGTTTACACGAAGAGAAAAATTCGTGTGAAATATTGCTTTTACAAAACGAGAGCAAAACAGAAAAGGAAAAGGGGCGAGGCGGCGGGTGCGACGGGGATGTGTGGATAATACCATAAAACACAAAAGAGCAATTCAATTTAAAGAACCCCCCAAGAAAAAGGCTCAAAGACTGTAACATTTTTCCGGAGTCTCGATCCACGCGGCCCTGTGCAGTATCAAAGAGCTTACAATACTTAGTTCTCTCTGAATGTATTAGAAAACGAACTAAAAGACCCATCTTACAACAAAAGCGCCCTGAAAATAAACGGAATAGCAGAATAAGAAATAAAAAAAACAATACGAAAAAAAACTAGGACAGAATGTAAAAATTACACACTCAGCAAACTCTTGATTATCAAGAATTTGTCCTTATTTAGTTGCATTTCTTTTCGCTGGCTTCCTTCTGTCTCGAAGTAAGAAAGAAATTGCTTGTTTTTTCAGAATCTCGGAGTTTGCTTCATTCCTCCTCTCCTGCTCGTGAAAATGTTGTCTCGTGTGCCTTCAATAACAATGTATATACATGTATTTTATATGGCCTCTGCGCCCTTGAACAATTTGCATCCAACTCTTGTGGGCGCAGTGGGAGATCTTTCTCGATTAGAAAATGGCGTAAAGACATCCGAGAAGTTTGATTCAAGTATTGATCTCCATATGCCCCTTTTCGGGACGGAGGAGCGCCGTTTTGCCTCACAAGGCGCCGGTCGCGTCTCTGGGATAGGCAATGGGGTTATGGGATTGGGGATCGTCAAGAACTCTGCCATCTTGTTTGGTCTATCTGTTCTTTCTGTCTTTTCTTCTCCTTTGTCCATTTTCAGAGAGGTGCACGCATTCGGGGTGTTATGCGCAACCTATTAAATTGTTTGATTGGTGTATCGTTGTTAATCCATAGCAATTTTGAGTTCTATATTTCTATCATGTAGCCTTTTTTTTTCTTTGTTACGCATTTGTTCAGCGATCTCTGCTTCTAGTTAAACTATTTTTGGTAAACATTTTGTTTGCTTATTTAAACTTTGTGAATTTATCTTTAATTTATTCACTCATATCTTTTTGCGTGATATAATAAGTGCTTTTATGAGTCAAACGTATTACATGTATTCCCTTTTTCTAACTACTAGTATTTTGACACTATATTGTGACCTTGTACGCAATATTATCAATCCTTGTGCCTGTGTGTGTTGATGCCATGGTGTATTGTGTGTTTGTGTGTGTATGTGTTTGTGTGTGTGTGTGTGTGTGTGTGTGTGTGTGTGTGTGTGTGTGTGTGTGTGTGTGTGTGT
>JAUKPP010286917.1:0-10380 GCA_032273245.1 Phyllaplysia taylori
ACAAAAGAACAACTAGCAACTGGCAGTGTAAGGTTGTCACAAACACATGAGCATGTACATGCACAAAAGAACAACTAGCAACTGGCAGTGTAAGGTTGTCACAAACACATGAGCATGTACATGCACAAAAGAACAACTAGCAACTGGCAGTGTTAAGTAGCCACAAGTACATGTGTACATAATAATAATAAAACTATATAAAGGTCTTTTATACAGGGTATTAGAGGCTGGCTGATCTGTGGCTAGGTGCACGCTCAGCCTGAATTTGTGGCAGAAGCACTCAAAGATTAGTTTGAAGTTTTTTATTATTATAGAGTCACCAGCTTCTTTGGCTGTTTTAGCCTAAGACGGTAGAAGAAAAGAAGTGGTCATCTCAAGACTGTAAGCTACTTGAAATAAATTGAGAGGAAAAGGGGCCTATACAAAAGTGGTATACCAATTATGTAAACTGAATACATCCTTATTCAATAGATATTTAAGCCTGTTTTAATATGCTTATCATTGTTTAAGTATTAAAGTTGAAGGACATAGAGCACCTAGTGGATTGCACCATAAGCACCTTTCTGAAAGGACAAAGACAACGCAGACATTTTAGCACCTGTACAAGATCCAAGTACCCAGATGAAATAGATGTAGCCTACAATAATTTAGCCAAGAACAACAATGTGGTGTATGGCTTAAATATAAACTGAGTGTTGTAGAAAGAGACAGAGAGAGGAAGACTGAACCAGTATATGTCACTGGTTTGATTTTGTTTGGTGCAACACCCCCTTTTTTTTTTTTTTTTTTTTTTTTTACTGGTGCTACACCCCTAATAAGACTGTGAGGTCATTCTAGATGTGAGCTGCTTCAAGCCACAGTCATCAGTAGAGTGATTGCATGATAAATGCATAAGTCAACACCTACACATCGTACTACACTTTCTTAATCCTGTCTCCGTACGCACAATACTAGGTGCGCAGAGTGCTAGTTATGAAAGTTAGTTTAGTTTAAAGGCCACATTCTACAGTAGCGTAATACGTGAGGATTTTTTAGGGTTGAACCCTCCTGACTAACACGAGATTTCATACGCTGAAATGAGTACGGTGCTGCCAACATCTCTTTGCTTATATATGCAAAATCCAAAATTTATTAATTTTTTACCGGTGGTCAGAAGTTTGGTTCAATGGTGTGCCGACTTTTGGTCCATTTTTTGTTAAGATATTTTATTCTGACCTTCCTCATTCAACATAAACTGCAAGAGATTAATTCTTCACTACTTTGTACGACTTGGAAAGTCCTATAGTTTAAACAGCATTATATCCGTATGACCAAAAATTCGAGAAGTGACTTATTTTGTCAGCTTATCTTACAAATAAGCAGCCCGGGCAGTATTGAAATGGCATCAGAGATTCAAATGACACAACCCATCTTGAAATTGATCCACCAAGTCAAAAATATATATACAGTAGACCCCGCATAAGTCGACAATGCCCGGGACTATTGAAATCACTTTGAGAAAAGAGAAAGTCAACTAAAGGGATGTGGATGTGAGAAAAGAGAAAGTCGACTAAAGGGATGTGCATGTGAGAAATAAAGACAATGTAGTTGGGAATTCCAAATCACGCCGACTTAAGCCGAATGTCGAGTTAACAGACGTCGAGATATGTGGCTTCTACTGTATACCCACCCCGTTGTAACGTTGCAAGAAAACTTGTTTTGATGATTCAAGGTGCTAATGCTTCCACCAAGGCCTTAGCATGAACATTAACAACAAAAGTTTTTGATTTTTTACTCTGAGACCCACAAAGGTATCCTGACTAGATGTCCCTACAAACATTTAAGATACAGCGTTTGCCATGAACAACGTACAAGCTGATTTTCAATTCAGGACTTACGTACGACATTTTTTTTCTACATCATACACACAACCGCATGCTTTTTTTGTACACACATATAAAACCCCCAAAGCAACCACATATATGTGCCAAGCATCAATAATGACATTTATATACAAAATAACAAAATGCTGATGACATCCGGAGGACAAACAATCATGAATGCTGGTGGGGTTTATGATATAATCAGATCAGATCTGCATCAGTGATGCAACAAACAATCTACCATTGATATGCAATGATAAGAACATAAATAAGAAAACGTTAAAAAAAAATTGTTTAAAAGCCTCAGCATGTAAGAGAATAGACAATAATAATAATAGATCAATATCAATTTCTTCACTGAAAAACTGTGTCACACAGCCTCCAGCACCAAGATATTTCTTCAACAACACAGTATAGACCCATAAAATCTATTCAACCTCCTCTGAACGATGTCATTCTAAACCTAAATGTCCACAATCAAAACCCATTAAAAAAGAAAAATTATCAAATTCTTAAGTCTGAATTTTACTTGAGAGCAGTAACAACAGTAGAAAAAATAGCAAGCCAACCAAGAATAACAATAATTTTACAAGACACAAATCATAAGACTTATTAAGCTTCCATAAGAGAGTCTTAGCACCTCACCTTGTGACAAGTCCCTTTGTGCAAAAGTTCTAAGCACCCGCTGCTGCTTTCTAAAATATGGACTTTTCCAATGTCTTTATAAATTAAAGGCTACGTCCTCTTTAGTCATACACAGAAAATCCTCAAAACGGCTAAATACCTGCCTCCAACTACAAGGGTTGAAATAAGATAGCATTCAGACCTAAAAACAAACTAATAAGAGTACCTGGGAACAAACAATAAAGATTAGAGAGAGAAACTCCTACATCCGCACCCAACAAGTCTGTTTACACTATAGATTTGCATTGATATGCTTCTTGCCCTAAAAAATACTTAAGTAAATATACTTCGCTTCTCAAATATAGTAAGTTTACTTGTAGATACAATTTCATTGATTGTAACATGGAAAAAGACTGAAAATTGCTAAGTTCAGAAATTACATTTTGCTTTAACTAATTTAAAAAAAAATTGGAACACAGTGAAACCTCGTCATACCGCCCTCCACCTTACCGCCATTTCCGCATATCGCTGTGGTATGTTTGGTTACTGTATAAAAACAGTGAAATAACTCTTTGTACCACCATCCGCCAGTACTTCACGGGATACATATCTTAAGTAATCATAGTAAATAATGCCCGTCATACCGCCAGCTCAAAACCATTGAGTACCGTGGATGCTGCTTAAAACAAAACTAACAGGACCAGCTGAATTCTTTTGGTTTAGAGTAAGTTTAGTCAAGTAAACACAAAGTGCAAGAGTAAGCCAGAGTAAGACTTAAACCCACTGTGCTCTACGCTTGTGTATGCACAGTGTAAAAAGAACAATGCCATTGACGTCATTGAACCTGCCTCTTTCTCTCTTCCTTCTTCTCTCTATCCACTGCCATCTCTCTCAGCCATGCATGGTTGTCTCTCTTTTTTCCTCCTTCTCTCTTCCCTATGCATGTTTTGTCTCTTATACTTCTCTCTTTTTCCTTCTCTCTATCTATCTACCCTCGACTCTCTTCCCCGACCGCGCGCGTTTGTTATTTTTTCTTCCTGTTTCTATCTACCCTCATCTCTTTTCTGGTGCATGCACGTTTGCCTGTCTCTCTCTCTCTCTTTTTTCCCTTTTCTTTCTATCTATCCTCATCTCCCTTCCCCATACACATATGTTTCTCTTTCTTTACCCTCATATCTCTTTTCCGAGCTCCTTTGTCTCTATTTGTTCTCTTCAACCATCTCTCTATCTCTACAATTTACAATCGCTTCAACCATCTCTCTATCTCTACAATTTACAATCGCTTCTCTTCTTCCACATGCATGTACATCATGCATCTCTCTCTCTATCCCTACCATTGCCTCTCCTCCCCGTACATGTTTGTTTCTCTTTCTCTCTATCCTTGTCTCTCTTCCCAGCACACCTATGGTTTTCTTTCTTTCTCTCTTCCACCTCCTCTCTATCTACCCTCATCTATTTCCGCGTGCACAAAACGCACTTTTACTCTCACTTATTTTTCACTTGGCAAAGCGTACGTTTCACCAGTGTGTCATGTACGCAATCAGCTCCCCTCTCTGCAGCCACTAGGAGAGGTGCGTGACACACCATAAAAAGGGACAACAGTGTAAATTTGCTCATCATGTCCAATATGTGTATAGCCTTCTCTTGTTCTGCTCTCATTGTAACGCCATTCTCTCTATAATGCCAGTTTTCTAATGGTCCCAAAGTTGGCGGTTTAACGAGGTTTTACTGTATATGTTATGAAAATGGCCCTGAAAAATCATGTTAAAAAGCTAAGCCATGGAAAAAGAAGAGAAAGGGTAAAAAAGAATTACAAATATTTGTCTCACTCACAAATTTACCGTATGATCAAGTCCATGGAAAATAAAGGAAAACATGCCAGTTCAGTTTCAGAATAAAACAGTAATTCACATAACTACAGAGTTTGATATTGTTGGTTTGAGTTTCAGTACTTTTGCACAGTAAAAAAATGCAAGAAATTGACAAAAGTCCACAGAAAAAACAAAACATCCATGCACACACAATTAATTTTAAAAAGCTTCATTTCCTCAAATCCAATAGACGTAAAAGTTTTGTACAAAGGGGTTGCAAGTGTTTTTGTCAACTGCATGTGATGATGAGATTTCCTATAAATTTACAATAATTCAAAATGAATCACAAGAAATAAAATCACCTGAATAAAAAACACTTAGAGCATTTCCAGTTTACATTTTGGACAAGCATATCATGATTAAAATTTGATAAATCACTTGAGCCCCTCTCTTCTTTGGTACAGATCTGAAAGATGATGGAAGACACATTTATTGCTTTCTAATGAAAATAATAGTTTTGTTGTTATGTTTTCACTTTAAACATGTTCCTTGCCATTTCACAACAATATTTTGGCAAAGTTGTGGCATAAAACAGTAAGAGCGAAGAGTATTCATCTTTCTTCATCAAACTCAAAACAAACAATATATACAAAGTTGCAGATCACTGTGCTTCAAAAATGGTGTCACAAATACAAAATCTTAGATTTCGAGATTTGACTGACCAAGCATGGTGCATCTTGAGGTGGACGTTGGTCAGCTGCAGTTTAATATAAATTTACATTGCTGTGTAAATATTTACTAGAGAAATAACTGCTCAGATTCTTGACCCATAAAAAACTGAAGACAATTCCTGACAAGTTGGATCCCCACTCAAAGTCAATTGGTCAAAACTGAGATTATAACAAAAGCTCATCACAATCAATATACAAGCCATTTTATTCAAGGAGAAACAGTAGCACCATCTTTCTTAGGGAAACAAAGTCTTCAGAAGAAATTTATTGTTTTTCCTAAACTATCCCCATATAAATTGCTTCACTGCTGTACACTTGCAAAAAAATAAAGTATCATGCTAGGTAGAAACGAATTTTTCTTCCTTTGAAACAAAAACTTCGTAACTCTCACAAGAGCCAAATAGACAGGACCAAAACAATATGAAAATCATGAAAATCAGAGTAATATCGGGATAGCTGGCACATTCACATGGGTCATTCCAAATTACAGCATCTGAAACTAAATTCTGCAGATGTAAAAACCTGCCATTTTAACTTGTAGATCTAAATCTTAATGTTTTGAGAGTGATCTCCGTACATATGTGCTTAACATGTGGCATGTTTTTCTTTCCAGTAGTTCTGATGACATCATCTTCTCGGAGTCCAAATATTACAGGTAAGATATGTTTGAGACAATGGAGCCAAACCACATCACGTTACTGGACTTAATGTACTCGCAAAGAATACTCACGCATATAAAAATGTGTCAGGAACAAAAACATTCTAATAACCTTTAATTGAAAGATTTTAGCAATTATCAGAACATAAACTACAAATCTGGAATGACCCATATAGAGGAGAAACAAACAAAACATCCTCATCAAAAATAGGCTAACACTAGCAGACTAAGTCAGGGAATAGGAGCACACACTCACACCAACATACACATTGTATCTGCTCACAATACAACACTCTTGTCATGACACTGCTCAATACTGTAGGAATCAAACAAAAGATGTTTGTACAAAATTCCTGTTTTCTAACATTGGCCCTGTTTTGTTGAAGTTCCGAAAGGGGGGGGGGGGGGGGGGGGGGGGAAACTAACCTTTAAAAAATAAATGAATTCTGCAATAGAAGTTAACAGAAACTTGTTTAACTGTTTGTTGTTGGGGGCAGTTTACTGTTTAAGTATCCCTTTATAACTCTCAAAAAATTGTGTCAGTGACAATGTAATTTGCGGGAACTTCTGATTGAAAAAGCATGAGCTGGAAAAAATTCTTTTTGACTTCCTACATGCTTTGCCAGTGTGGAAAATTGATTGTCACTTTTCTATCCTTATATTTTACAAACTTTGTGTTTCGTCAGACAAGTGTGTTCTCTTTTCAACTAAACAAACACCTTTTTGTACAGGATATCATGACACACATTCAAATGTCACAACAACAAAAGAAAAAGAAAAAAAACCCAACGTAATGTTTTACACTACATGACTGCTATTTGATTTGGAGCTATGATCAAACTTCTCTGGAATTGTCTTCAGTTTGTTGTGAGACGAGAATCTCACAGAGCCAGCGCTGTCATCTGACTCAAACACATCATCTGTGTCGTAGTTGAGCAGGCGACGCTGCGGGTTGTACACCTTGGGCAAGAAGCAAAGTTTGGCGGGCGCCTGTCGGTGCAACGGGTACTCTTGTTGGGTGTCTGAGCCACCGTAGTCAGACGTAGGCTCCAGCAGCGGGGACTGGGAGGCGAGTTCCTCGCGGCGGAAGCTGTTCGGGTCCATGTGCCCCCCACGGGAATCTGTGATGTTTCTGATGGCTCTGATGACCACATAACCCGAATCTGTGTCATCTGAGAAGGAAAGGAAAGAGAAAAAAGGACATACTTATTTGTTCACATGGGGTAAACTGTGTACTGACACATAAACACATAATCTCAATACATTCATTGTTTAACTCCACTGAAATTCTTTTTCATTCCAGGATATAAGTTGTAAATTTGCAATTCTTTCGAGAACTTGCAGTTCTTTTTCAGGACAAACACTGTAAATGCCAGAATAGAGTGTCTCTCTCAGCCCAAGTTGGCCCTGATAGGCTGGGTGGAAGCGCAGGGCTGTGGAGTCGCACTGTTTTGACAGAGGCTCCCGCTCCAGCCTCAAATAGTGGCTCCAGCTGCCAATCTCACATGACTATATAAATTCTCTCCCCATACTCATTCAATTTTGCTTAATTTTATCAGTTATGCCTGCCTGTACAAACAAACATTCTCTACAATTTCTCATGTAAATATAAAAGGACAAACTTTAGGCCCATTCCAGTCGTTCCACGAGCGGTCAACCAAAGTGTGAGAAATAGAAAATGGTCCAATGAACCAGACACCTGGTGCAATTTTGCCTTGAAAAGTTCATTGATGTTGTTATTCTTAACTAAAGAACAGTAGAAAACAATTTTTTCATTGAAAAAAAGTCTGGTAATACCAATGCAATAAAAATGCCAGAAGTAGGCCAAAATTGTCAACTTAAAAAAAAAAGTCTTGTTTTCGGAGAGAAAATCAAAGAAATTAATTAATTTTTTTTTTATTTTGAGCTCTCCGTGCATGTAAGCTACTAGAATGTAACAAAAGTTTCTAGACAATGCCTTCATTTTTAGTATGCCCCCTCGTACTAATTGTAATACACGTAACACATTACATACAAAAGTTTTGTTCTATTCCACTAAAAGAAAAAAAGGCCCCAAAATTTTTAATAATTGTCCTGCATCTGTTCAGTTGACAGTATGAAATAACCCAGTTAATCTTATTCTTGTCAAACAAATCTTAATATACTGCAAAATGGTGTTCAAATGGTGTAACACATGCAACGCTGTGTGGGTTATTGAAAGTTGCCCACTTCACATTTATCTTCTGCTCTCGCAGTTTCAAACCCCTGGTAAAAATAAAGAAAAAGAATCATTATTAAATTACACTGAAACAAAGCACAACTGAATTTTAATACCATAATTATTTCCAAAACTAAATAAAACTGACCTAGGACCTCATGGGTACTTAGACATGATGGTTGCAGCTATTTACTTAGAGTTAGAGGTCATATCATGTCAATGTTGCCCTGGTGCAGTGACTGAAGTGAAATAATTCACAAATTTTGCCACAACAGGCCAGGAGTCCACAAACAAAATGGCAATGAAGGATGATTAAATAACGGAAACAAAAAGATAAATGAAAAAATACTATAATGATTCCGTAATATCGCTCACCTATTTCCCCTTCCTCTTGCTGCTTGGCAGCAGCTGCTCTCTGTAGCCTACAGCAGGCAAACAACACAACAACTGTGGCAACAACAAGCACACTGAGCAGTCCAATCAGAGCAAAGGCCAACGCCTTCCAGTACTCCTGGTCATCTTTCTCTACTGTGGTCGGACCGTCCGCCTTGCTGTCAGCAGACTCAGCCCCGTCACTCTCAAACCCGTAGTCATCCTCTCCTTCTAGGCTGTCCAAAGAATTTGGGTAGGAAATGTACGTGCCTTCATCAAACTCCGAAAACTCTTTGATGACGAATGGCTCACACTGCAGGTCTGAAAACTCCGAGCACGGATTTTTGATAATTTGATTGTCTGGGCACTCCAGGGAGCATGGCCAGCAGATGTCCTTGTTGAAGTCGAAGAAGTGTCCACGGCTGCAAGAGTGGCTGTTGTAGCCTTGTGTCTGTATCAATGGGCACAAAAGTACCACGACGACTACAGGCCACAGGAAGCAGGACAACATTTTCCTTGTGGGTGAGGGGGGTGATCAGTTGCCTGCTGTATAGCTGTGGTCACCACCGCCCTCAAGCAAAAGATTACCCGGATAGTCTGTTCACATGCCGAACAATGTAGCTGGGGACAGTACAAGAGTAGAAAACTCAAGATATATTATACTAACATCATTAACAATTCAAGTTAAGCAAGGGAACACTGAGCTCTGATAATCTTTTGTATCCAAGTGCAGTAAGCTGGCCCTAAATATCTCTCATCATCATTGAAATTAAAGTAAAGACAAAGTGAAGTAGAAGTAGAAGACCTGAGTGCTGACTTCAATTCTAATTCCCAAGTTGGGACAAGCATCTGCCTCTTAGTCTTCTGCGTGACTAGGTGACTGGCGTCAGTGACTGCCTTAAGAATTCTCTAATTTCTAAATCTATTTCTACACGTTCTTAGACTTAGTCTTACATGGACAACTTCTGAAGCAACAAAAATAATCCTGACAGTCTTCCTTCTTTGAATCTTTCCAGTCAAGGCAATATCTTCTGGTGATCTTGCAGTTTTGTTCGTTCAAGTCAGGTCCGCGTATCGATATCGTCCGAGTATCGAAGAAGAGTGAACAAAGTAAAGCATGAGATTGGAGGAAGGAAACACAACATTTCTATGTTACAATTCAGAGTTCTGAAGTGTAATAAAAATGCTGGGAGAAGTGTTTCCTCCTGGTCTCACGCTTCTTCGATACCCGGGCGACATCAATAGTCAATACCATACCCAAACAACGAACGAAGCTACAAAACAAAACAATATCACCTATCAGCTATCTGAGATCTCACTCCTGCCTGTGCTGCAACTTTTGCCCAGTTCCCCTTTTCACCCACCTAATGGGAATCTAATGTTAAACCATGTATCAATACGCGTTCTTAGGTGGGCGAAAACTGCAGCAACTGAAATACTAATTGCAAGCAATATATGACAATGATGATGACATTTGATTTTGATGGGCAGTAATGCCAATGCCAATGCCGACCAGATTTGCACTTATTTTACCAATCTTCTTGTTGTTCATGTTGTGTCGTCTACGACAACGACTTAGGACATTCGTTACAATTACTGTAATACTTAGATCTAAATCTAAGGCATCTACTACAAATAAATACTGAATATATGTTACCACTCAAGTGAAGCAGTCGGACAGAGCTCAGCTGCAGTATTTCCCTTGATCAATCTATTGTGATGGCAGAATCTTTGTTATGATGGCCGTCGCCATTACCAAAGGACAGATACTGATAAGAGTGTCAGGTAAATCGTTGCATGACACTGGAACTCAAATGGTCAGCAATAGTGAAATAAGGCTATGAATCAACCATATAGGAATAAGAGACCACAAAGTCAACAGATATAGATAGAAATGTATTTTTAACTCATATGTAGCCATATTATGAGGCCCAAAATGAAGAATGATCAAATAAAGAATCTTAAGTACTTCAACGCCAAACTGGTATATTTTTGGTCACATGACTTAACATCGCTGTGCTTCGAGTTCTTCGCCTTCCTCCCCAGTTTTTATTCATTCAATGTGGGTAGATTGAAGAATACCGGACCACTCGTAAGGGGTGGGAGCAAGGAATGGGGGCTTCTA
>JAUKPP010286939.1:0-10379 GCA_032273245.1 Phyllaplysia taylori
AGCAAATAGGGCGCAACTCCAGACAAACCCCCCCCCCCCCCCCGTCCCCGTCAATCACACATCAAATCTTCCATACTTGTTCTTCCCTCTCTTTCTGATGCCCAATAAACACATACACAAACACACGTATCTAGATACTAGTATAATAATATAGGTATATATGTATAACAAGAATATGTATGCAAACTTGTCCTCATTGATGGTCATCATAATCATCATATCATGTCACAACCACTTAGGCATAGGCACATCTGATCAGCCCTAACCAATTGAAGTGGCATAAAAACAAAATTAAAGTTTTAAAAAAATTATATTATTAAAATTACAGCAAAATGCAATGTAAACAGAAATCAATTGTAAATCAGGAAGAGAAACTGATAAATCATCATCCAAAGATTTCTTTGCCCTCCTAGATGAAGTGAAAGTATCAGGGCTTTGGGTCTGCACGCAGGTGCACATTTTGCTGATCAAGCTATAGATGGAAAAAAACAAAACATGATGATGCACGTGCTGGAAATGAATCCTCAATGATCCATCTCCGCACTGATTGCTCGACTGAGATGCAGCGCAGCCTCTCGGCCTCAACGAGCGCATGATGAGAGAAATCAAGAGTACATATCGAGTAATGGACTGACAAAATGAATGGATAAATAATGAAATGATTGTATTAAAAACAAAATGGTATACACGCAGACAACTGCAAAGTTCAACTGTTCTTGAAAGCATTTTGGTAGTTAGGCTATGTCCACTTGAGGGGGTGGGGGATTGGGGGGGGGATGTGGGGAAGGGGGTCAGGGAACAAAATCAGATATAAACTATTGGATACTCGGATACAGATATTGTCACGTCACCTCTATGCCATCCGGCTTGTCTCGAGGAGGGGAAGGCTGGGTAAGATAAGTGGGATGTGGAGGGGTGGGTGGTGGTGGAGGAGGAGGAGGAGGAAGGGTGAGAGGAGGTGAAGTGTGAGAGGGAGCGGGCGGGCGGGAGTGTATGAGGGGAAGCCATGTTCACTTTTAAACAACTTGCTACTTGTTGCATCAAAGCATATCTCACAAAACATGAGGCGCATGCCACCCATACGGTCCTTCACTCAAACAATACACAGATACCACACATCAGCCTGTTCTCACACTGTTTTGCAGAATACCTCAGGCAATCACTTCTTGTTTCCCTCTGTCCATCTTATTCTTACAAACCAATGATGTCCTTTCTCAATATCTTACTGCTCTTCTGTCAATCATTTAGTCTGTCAATGCTAGCGATAATCAAAAGTTAATAAAAAGCCAAACTTTTCTTTGGCCATGACACCAACACAGGATCTGACGTTGCATTGTCACATTAAGTACTTGCTTAAGATTCAGCCCAGTGGCAAAGGTCGAGATTGAAGATAAATTTACCCTAAAGATGAAGAGCTAGTCACCAGTCTTCAGTGTAGTTTGATGGTTGTCATGTACATCATGATTTAAAAGAAGGAAAACTTTGGGGAATTTATTCTCATACCGTACTAGGTGTTTAGTAAAGCTTTTATCTTTTAGTTATTCCAACTCTGTTGTTATTGTTATTCACAGGAATACTTCTCTCTCTGACATGTCATTTACTGACAATTCAATATAACCACCTTAGTTAGTGTACACGAATCAACACTCAGGCACGCATCGCCCATTCCACAATTACACACACGACACACACCCCATTCACAGTGCTAGGACTACTGGAACTGGCCAGCTCTGGGCAACATTCACACAGTTATGTCCCTTCAATAGTCATCCCTTTCATACATTTTATTCAGTTTCTCCATGTAAGCGCTTTAACTGCTAGTTACAGTTCCTAGTTTTTCTCCCTCAACAGACATCAATTTTTTATACTTGTATACACTTTACTACTACATGTATGCACTATTACTACAAGTTCCCAGTTATGCACTTTTATACATTTTCTATTATGTATTATTATAAGCTTATACCTGAGGGACAGATCACTAGAGTATCCTAGTCAAACACCAACATACACACAGCCAATCAGCTTACATGAAGAATTTGAGGAGAGGTAAAAAAACAAAAACAACTATACATGTATAGGCTGGGGGTGGGTGCAAGCACATCAGAACCCCAACGGAATTGATAAAATCAGACACATTGCCTGGAATTAGGAGTGCTTGCTCTAATTTAATTCTTTCTGTTCCATGTGAAATGTCTAAGAAAGCAGGCCTTTATGAATTTAATCCCAAAATCTATTGCTGACACTGCTACCTTTTTAACATTAACGTAACCTGTGTCAGTCAATTAGCTGATGGTCGTGACCTGTTCTAGCTAATGGTGAGCCGAGTTGGCCATAGATATTTTCTGGTTAGAATAAATTTCACATGCTCATCAATGAGAAAAACTTTTACATGAACCAAGTAATTTCGTGAACCAAGTAATTTCGTGAAACAAGTAATTTCGTGAACCAAGTAATTTCGTGAACCGATTAATGCATCCCCCTTCTAGCTCCACCCCCTCACCAGTCCCAGAGTCACTCCTCATATGTTCCAGTGTTCATTGATTTACTAACAGCTTGAAATTACTTTAAAGCCTCAATATGTTCCAAGCAGACCCTAGCCTCTGACCACATGGACTCATATATATGACCAAACATACCAGTGTTACTCCAGTTCGCACACACATCTACACACATAAAACTTCACCCACCCACACACTAGTACAGATGGCCAGGATGCTGGTTCTCCCACTTGCAGACGTCAAGCCGCTCTCCTGGGGCCGCAAACCCTCCAGTGTCTCGCTCTCCTGGGGCCGCAAACCCTCCAGTGTCTCGCTCTCCTGCAGCCGCAAACCCTCCAGTGTCTCGCTCTCCTGCAGCCGCAAACCCTCCAGTGTCTCTAGACCTCCATCGAGTGACCACCGCTGTCATGCTAAGCGACAGAGCAACTAGTGATTAAAAATCCCTGCTCTCTCTCACCTCAAGACCTCAACGTGCGGAAGAACCCGCTACTCTTTGGGAGGTGAGCTGTTCACAATTTTAATGGATTCTATTTTTGTGCCAATCAAACAGGAAGTGTGTCCGTTGTTGCTGCTGCTGTTGCTTCGGTCGACACCGGTCATTGCTACAGATGTTGTCACTCTGGTGTGTGGAGGAACCCTCAAACCAAAGTGGGCAGAAACTTTCACCATGTCCTTGCCACTGTGCACGCAAGCAATCCCATCAACAAATGGCCACAGTGAGAAATACTGCTTTGCTGCTTCTGCTCTTGCAACACCAGTGTCCAGTTTCCACTCACATGGCAATCAAAGTTACCGGGGGAGAATATACTGCAGGTTGGAAGCAAAAACGTCATAACTGCAAATTTGAATTTTTCCGGTTATGTTTGTGACGGCCTCTACTGGCACTTTCCCTCAAATTCCAAGGGTAAGAATGTCCACGAAAACAGCTTTTGTTTAACCAATTCTAAACCCCTTTACAAAAACAAAAAAAAGACCTTTTTTGGAATATGACAATGTTGCTTTCAATCCACAATATTATTCCATTTTGACATTCCCTGGTGCTGGATAGCTAGCACCGTGTGGACTCTGCTGGCTCAAAGCACTGGACAGCGCGGGAGAACAAGGCACTCCACACACACACCAAGCCACTTGCGACCTCACGGGTCAGTTTGCCCAAGCCTTCTCTCTGCCATTGAACATTAAACTGTCGCTTGAAGGGAGACCTAGCTAAGATGAACCGCAACTGTGGTGCTAAACACTGAAACCCTCAGCACTTCACGCACGTCTGTCTAGCCATACTGGAACCTCAACCTTCAATACTTCACGCACATGTATGACTGGTGATACTCGAACCTCAACCCTCAACGCACACATACTCCTAGCGATACTTCCACTCTCAGCACAACCTCAACAGTAGAAGCATTTACCCGGGCCGTTGGGACTGGCTGAATGACTGGTGGGTGGGGGGAGGCAGGGCGAGGTGGCCGAGGCTGACGGACAGTCTGATGATGGCGGAGAAGCTAGAGGGCTCGCCCTCATCTCTGCAGTGGGCCGCTCCGACATAACATCGTAGGGAGCTTCTGGCGGGCATTGTGGGGCATCGCTTGACCCCGGCTCAACGCGAGAGCTATCACATGAGGCTGAGCCCGTGTGCTGGGTGGGCGGTGAGCAAGCTGAGCCCGTGCTGTGCTGAGCGGGTGGCAGGGAGTTCGAGTCTATGGGCTGAGCAGGTTGGGAAGGTGAGCCGGTGTGCTGAGCAGGTGAGGGGGAGGGCGTGGGAGGGACGCATGAGGGCGGGACCGACAACACATGCGCTGCTGACGGTGACAACGATTTTGAAGACGATGTTGGCGACAATGATGATGCTGATGACGGCGATGACTTGGCGTGCACCCACTGCTGATTATCACTATTATTGGGCGGACATGTAAAAGTCTGTGAGCAGCCAGTGGCGTCTGTCTGCTTCGTCCCTGGGGACACCTGAGCGATGGACACCGATAGCTTGGCTACTCCGGGCGCAGTGACCGCGCTGGGAAACCTGTCACTAGAATTGTAGGCCGCCACCTCCCTACTAGTGTCCGTGGCAGCATTATGTAGCACCTGATCTCGCCATACGCCCTGAGGACTGGGCCCACAGCCCTGACCTTGACCTGTTGGGCCACCTTGCCAACTGGGCCTGTCCGGTGCCTCAAACCGTTTGTCTCTCACCCCATATCGCATGCGGTCGGGCGCCGGCGTCAGGCTGGTGTATTCTGGGGGTGGCTGGCACTGAGTAGACAATGCATCTGTCGGTCGCCGTGGCAACGCGTGATGGTGGTGGTGGCATTGTGTTTGCAGCTGAGGCTGGGCTGGCTTGCCTGCGGCCTGTCTGTGCTGAATACTGGCTTGGCGCTGGTACGAGAGGCTGTGCGAACGTGGGGCCAGGCCTGGAGGGGAATCCTGGCCGGGCACGCGGTGGACTGACCTCCGTCCTCCCACCTCCACACTAGGGATGAGCGAGTCCAAACTCTGGGCGGCAGGGGAGACCAGCGAGTAGGGAGGTGGGGGCGAGTCTCGGTCATGGACCGTCTTGTTAGGCGGTGGCCGGAACACGTTTGGCTCATCTAGCCAGGAGAAGTTGTGCTGCTGCTTAGCGTACAGCTCCCGTTGAGCGCGGACGTAGCCCTCCTCCCCATCACCTGATATCGGGACATGAGGGGGATACTGCTCAGCGATTGACGGCTCAAGGCATGGCTTTGTTTGCCCGTGAAGTCTCTGATGCCTAGGCTGAGAGCTTCGGCCACCGCATAAGTCCAGAGAACAAAGTCGTCCTGCCCCACTGCCGCTAGACGAGCTCTCCGTCGACTGTTGCTGCAGCAGCTGCTCTCTCTCTGAGCAGCGGGAGCTCGTGGCGCCATCTGCCCCGGTCACGGGCGGACATGTGTGATGGTTGTGCGGGTGTCTGTCCCCCAACAGGGCCACGTTCTGGTCATACTGACTCGACTCCTGAACTGACCCGGACGTGGAGCGGCATACCTGGCAGAGACACAGAGAAGAGAAGAGTCAAACCTTGTACTCCTAATACTGTACCGGTACATGTTTGTTTGGTTAGTTTTACAGCACTATTAACACAGTAAACTCATTATAGCACCAGGAAGGAGAAACATTTGAACAATAGTAGCATGAAGAAAGAAACAGAAGGAGCAGACCACACCAGAGCGCAAGCCAAGCAACCCTTTTTACACATGTAAACAAGTGCTGTTGATACAATCATTGAGAGAAGAAAAATGCTTCATCCGGGAAAGTCCTATTTGTTTTGAGGGTTTAAAGATTATCAACCCTGAAAGATCATTTCAGCACCAACAGGTAGAATAGGACAATAGTTACACACATACAGAGAAGCTGAAGGAGCAGACTACGCACTCCTTAATACAGTGTCATGGGCACAATTACATTAGGACAGGGGGAGTCCTGAACAACCTTCATCATTTATGTTGCACACCAAAAGACTACTGCACTACTATCTGCCATGTTTGGTCCAGCTATCTCCTGTTCTTCACTGGCTCACCAGTTTCCAGTCTCCCCCCCTTACCTAGAGCTGTCTTGCGAGAGATGTTAAGCCCAAATTAAACCATCACTGCCATGCTTGGTCTGACTAGAGAGCCTTACCTCAGAGCTGTGTGAGTGGGGTGGAGCCAGGAGTGGTCCACGACCTCGTCCCCGCCGGATGCGACTGATCATGAGCACCGCAAGGATGACAAAGAGCAGTACGGCTACCACAATGACCACAGCTACAATACTGCCAGGAAGACCCTCGTACACAACTGTGGAGGGAACATACACAACAGATTACAACAACAGTTTGCCAGGGCTTCACTTTGGCTTTAATAGTTTTCCCCCACAAACAATACATGAGGCTAACACAGCCAAAGAAACTGGCGCCTCTGTACATTAACAACTTCAATACAACATGGGATTTAAAACTAACTGTGGTAAATGTTATCTGCTTTTGTAAGGTTGAGTCTGTCTTTCCGTGTGTATTGACCGGCGCTGTGGTGTAATGGTTAGGCTCTTCGCCTTGCATGCGGAAAATCCCGGTTCAATCCCCGATCGCGGACGATCTGGGGTTTTTTCTGCTGGAATTATTTCCCTCTCAGCCCAGGTTGGCACTGGCAGGCAGGGTCGAAGTAGCCCGTCTCTTAAATGACCTTACAGTGTTGCAGGGGACGTAAAACTGGTAACCAAAGCAAACTGTGTGTATTAGACTTGTGTGTATTCATACTCGTATAAGTGTCCATTTTTCATGAAAAAATTTTGCGGGAGACCGAGTAGGGAGACCAAGGGAGCAAGAACGCACATGTGTCATTTAATGTATGGGGACAATTCTATCTCATCTCACATCTGCATAGACAACGGGCTATAAAGTGTTTAACACTACATGTATAAGAATAAACTGACTAATAAAATAAATTAGGCTAATGCCTATGGAGATTTCCTCTAGCATACCGCAGTGAACTGTCACGAAATGCCTCAATGATTTATCAGGACATCGTTCATGCCTGGCTGTTCTGTAAGACAGGTCCAACACCTTGCACAGTTCCATTGAACTCGGCAGACAAGATTGGCTACCACACCTACAGGCATTATCCCTCTCAACCCCCTCCATACTTAGCGCAATTAGCGAGTCTAGCCGCTCATCTGGACAGACAAATGGGTCAAAGGGTCATCACCTTTCCTGATAGACAGGGTGAACTGGTATGTGGGACACTAAAATCAATAATAATAAGAAAAAAAATACCCATGATGATAATAATAATATTATAATCATGACAATAATAGCTATGTTTTTTGCTAGTTTTATTGTAGGCCTAGTTTTAGGCCACCACTGACTGTAAAGTTATTCTAATGACAGAGACAGAAGGAGGAGCAGACCACACCAGACCACCTGCCAACCACCCACGATGATGATGATAATAAAAAAAAACATCCCAACATTTACACGAACCTCATCCTCACTAAAAAAAAATTCTCTTTTTTGTTGAGAATTGGCAGCACTGTCAAGTGATTTCAGTGCCAGGAAATAGATCAGGACAATTGTGACACATAGAGGGGCGCGGGCAACATAAAGGGCCTTTAAAACACCTGCTTTTCTCTTTACAAATAAGTTGCAGGGGTGATGGTGCAGTGGTTGCTGATGGGGATGGCATAACGGTGAAGTAAGACTCATGAATTAGAAGAGTTGCCATAGTTACCAGCTGTTGCCTGGCTATCTTTATGCTCTGAGATGCAGTTTGCGGTCAGCTCGTCCAAACGGTCTGGGCAGTCCTGTCGACCATCACAGAGTTGTTCCTTCAGCAGACACAGATGCTGACCACACGGGTAGCTACATTCCACATCTATCACAGCCGCACGGACAGAGGGAGAAGGAGGGAATAGTGGAGTCATTTGTTGATCAAAACTTATACAGTACACTCTAGGGTAACATCATGTTTATCACGACTCCTTCCCTTTAGTAGGGCTCTACTTCTTCAAGGATTGACAAGTTATGTTCTTTGATGATGTAGGTCAGGCAGTAGAAATTGGACATTGTAAGGTTATTACATGGCCAGGAAACAGATTAGGACAATAGAAATAATTAGAAAGGAGAATAAATATACTGCAACAGAGCACCCACAGGCTAAAACAGCCTAAATGGCTGGTGCCTCTATAAGTAACTACCTAAACAGAGCGCCCACAAACCACTCAGGAGTAGAATAAGATAATCGTCTCACAAAGAAAGAGGCAAAAGAAGCAAACCACACAGAACATCCACATCCTGCGACTCACCTTCAGCCCCAACAAAGCTGTAGTCGAGGGAGAAGCCTCCGAGACTCTTCTCCGCCCACTCAAACGTAATTTTGATTGGTCCGCTGTAGTGGTAGACCAGAGGCAGCGAGGACGGCAACCTCTGACTCCAGCAAATCACCTGGGGCTTCTCAGACTCCTGTGAGTCGCTTGCGCCCTCGATGATCAACTGCAAATGTGAGGTTTTAAAAAGGAATTAGTTCAAAGTTAGTTGTTTATAGAGGCGCCAACATCTTTGGCTGTTTTAGCGATGGAAATGTGAGGAAAATAGAAAATACCACTTCATCACAAGGTACAAGGGTGACAAGATGTAGTTTCACTATAAAGTATTTGTGCATTGTATTCTTTACTGACGGAACCCATGAATTCACCCATTTGAATAAGAGAAATCGGCCTAGAAATAGAATCCAGTGTGTTGCAGTGTCTGTCTGTCAGTCTGTGTGATTCTTTCCCAGTCAAAGTGGAAAATTTACAATAACAACCTTTGTATAGCACTTTCCCTTGAAACGTCAAAGCTAAAGCAATTCACAGAATCATCAGCAGTGAAAAAAAATCAAGCAAATCCTATAACTTCTATTTTTCAATGCCTGTTTGACATTCTTTAATTTCAACTCCATTAAGGAATTTCAACCAACAACAGGAGAGACCATGACGACAATGTTGCTGCTGAAGTTGCTCCATGGGATATCTTAAGAAATGTATGAATGAATAAGACAGACAAATGAATGATCAAAAACACTGGTGAATGAACAAGTGGATTAAATAAAAAGGCAGAAGTGGAGGAATTGGTGAGTGAGTGTGTACCTTGACTACACAAAGTGGCTGCTGTTTGCCTGTACTTGGGCTCCTGGAACCGTTTTCAGAATTGTCTACTACACTTTTACTCCGCGAAGTGTCTAAATCTACAGCGAGAGGCAAACTGTCAATGGGTCGACCTTGGGAAGTGTCGTCCCGTGCAGTGGGTGGGGCTTCCTCGGTCCCCTGGGCGGAGCCTCGAGAGCCGGGATTGCCCAAGTTTGTGCGGGAATTCCCAGAGTTGGTATAGGCCCAATCTGAAGATCCCACTGTGTGTTTCCGGCCTGTCGCTGGGCGTGCATGAGGCATTAACGAAGACGTCAATAAGGAACTGGGCGTGCTCGCTGTACTCTTTTCTGCTCCATTTAATTTTCCTTGAAGGGATGAAGGAGAATCGTCTTGCGATGATTTTGACGATAAGGATGATAACAATGATGATGACGACGAAGATGATGAGGAGCGAGGTGAAAGACTCTCTGACTCTGAGCCTGAGGATGATGACAATGACGATGAAGGAGGCCCCGTTGCCCGCGTGGCGCTGTTGGTGCTGGAAGGGTCGTTGTTATTATTACTGTTGTTGATGTTGTTGTGGCTATTGATGGTGGGTGGTGATGGTGAGCTTGTTGTAGTTCTGGTCGCCTGCTGGTGGTGTTGGTAGTGCGCTCGCCCTCCGTCCGCCACCCGCATGTCCGCGAGACTATGGAAGTGCGAGACGTTGAGCAGAATGACGTGACGTGCCGGCGTCCAGATGAAGTAGTGGCACCGCCGGAACCCCTGGTGCTCGTACCGCACTGACTGGATGTGGATCGGGAGGCTAGCCCGCGTCAGGTTGTACTGGCATTGGCCTGGAGACAGACAACAAATACACAATGTTAATAGTAATACAACAAGGAAAATAAATTTAAAAAAATAAACCAGTATGTAACAATAACAATAATGGTAATGAGAGAAAATATTATAGTAGACCAGTTCGAGTTGACCTTTACGTTGACCCTCAGATGAGTTTATCCTTTCTTCCAATCTCCTCACAATCACAACTTGAACAGATTTTCACTTACCCACGAACAATGCCTGATCAAATATTTTGAACTCTGTCACAACACACTTTACAAAATACAAGGATATACGGCTGAATGCTCAATGCACACGGCGGGGGCGAATAAAAGAGAGAGAGGGAGGGGGGGAGGGAGAGAGAGAGAGAGAGGAAGAGAGAACAATCAGTGATTGGCGCGCGAACACACACACATTTTAACCTCGCCAAATGTGGCTTCCTTGTGGCGG